>SKCR01001704.1:0-27843 GCA_019454045.1 Zanthoxylum bungeanum | reverse complement strand
TCAAGAATTTTTCCAGAAGTTAATTCAATCTCTAAGGAGCCTGTTCCATTCACTTGTGCTATTGAGGAGTTTCCTATATAGACAATACGATTATCTTCCATTGGTTCATATGTTTTGAAAAGATCTTTATTATAGCATACATGCTTGGTGCATCAGAATCAACCCACCAAGCGTCATCAATTTCGACATCATTAATTTTTGTGATCACTGCCATGATTTTTTCTATTTTATTTTCTGTCTTGTCAGACTTTTCCGCTATTTTCTGACGGTGGAAGTTTGTTTCTTATGTTTCAGACTTCTTTTGAAGTCCGGTGGAAGTTTGTCGATAATGGAGAAACAATAATGGGTTCCGTGTTCAAATTATGTTGCTTGTAATTATTTAGAATACATTTAATTTCATGAAATTGTTCCATGACAGGCCTACTATTAATCATCTTATTATGATTGAAAGTACTGATAATAAATTTCTTACTTGTAGCATCTTCTTTAACGTACCTTACCTCTAGTTTCTCCCAAAGTTCTTTTGCAGTAGTCTCATTTTATTAGGTGTCAAAAAGTTCATCTGAAATTCTATTAAGAATGTGTCCCCAATATACGTAATCATCATTCTCCTAAATTTGCCTGTTGCGAGCATTCTAAAGAGTTTCATTTCTCGTTTCTGATGGTTTTGGTGTATTCATAACGTAGACCACTTTTAATGTAGCCAACAAAAAGTGCATTTTCTTTTGAGCAACCTCTCATTCATTGAGCAACCTCTTACTCTTTAGAATCTGCAGAGACATACAAATATATGAGGTAGCAGCGGAATCTAAAATCCATGAATGAGAGATGAAACTTATTTCAATATCCATTTCAATAACAAATAACGAGGACGTAACTTCCTTTTGCTTCTTTAAGCTCGCAAGCTACTGATGAAAGTTCCTCTTTCGATGTCCCTTCTTCTTGCTAATAGAAGCATTCATCTTGGATCTTCTTTTCCTTCCCTTTCTTCGATATGCGTCCAGTGGGCTTAGATATCTTGGAGGCTTGTTTCTTGTCATTTCCCTTTTTCTTTCCCTTGTGAGGACTAGAGACAGCAAGAACAACCCCTTTATCATTTCCCTCAACTTTTAAGATGTTTTCGGTTTTTTCATAGGCCTTTAATAAGCCATGAAACTCACTAAGTGACCTAATTGATCTAATCAACTTGTTCATGTTGAAGTTGGAAATGAAGCCCTTAAAGGCGGGAGTTAAAGATTGTAGGATCAAATCCACATTAACCTTGAACATTAGTCCTAGATCAAATGTATCCATTTGATCAATCAAATTGATCAAAGCACATGATTAGAGACTGGAGTCTCATCTTTCATTTTTATCATGAATAACTTGCTACTTACATCGTATCTAGAAGTTTCTCTACTTTCACCATACAACTCTTGTAGGTGTTCTATGATTTCCATCGAAGAGTCCACCCTCTCATATTACTCTTGCAAAGTTGAGCTCATAGAGGCATTGATGTAGCTTCTTACCTTAAGCTCATCGTCTTTCCACTTATAATAAGCAGCGACCTCTTAAGAAATGGTATCATCATCAATATGATCAAGATCTATCATATCAAGAACATAATAGAGACGTTCGTAATCCAAGACAATCTTGAGCTTACGACTCTAATCTAAGAAATTGAGGCCAGTGAGTTTATATTTTTCAAGTATTGATGCTAGTGGATTCATCTTGTATCACGTTATCTGCCAAAAACACAAGTTTGTTAATGATTTTGTAATAAGTATTTAACCAAAATTTAAGGACTTTTAAATAATGTTGCTCCCACTAATTTTACTCGAATTCCACACTCCCCTATGCGGAAGATGAAAATATTATTGGATATATTTCTAGTGGGACGTTGAATTCTCATTGTTAATTTTATGCCTCACCTAATAAGTTTTGACACTTTATTTTCAATGAGTCAAAACGCTTTTATTTGTATCTCTATACAAGGCTTCGACCTTTCCACCTCTAGCAAACAATGTCTCACCTAATGGGTTTTGACATTTTACTAGTTAAGTTAGGCCCAACACCTTTCGTCATGTAACACATGTGGTTGGCCCTCACCTAATGAGTTTTGGGTTTACAATCATTAGGCTACATAGACGAAAAAGTCAAATAGTACTTAAATATTTAAGGATCCCTCACCTAATGAGTTTTGGGATTGCCAAAATATATCCAGTAGGTTATTTGATCGTCTTGGAAGGTCAAAGCTTATTATTTAATCTTAGGGATTATTTAATTATTCTTATCTTATATGATTTAGGTCTTTTATTTTAGTGTATCTTGATGTTTTGTATCTTATACTTTCATTATGCCCAAGAACATTTGCCACATAACTTTTTATGTTTGGCTCTAGACGAGGGGGATCTTAATCTTTTATTAACATTTTAATAAGACTGTGACATTTGATTTAAGAAAATCCTTCACCATTCAGTAACTAGATAAAAACTCCCAAAAGATGAGAATGGTCATGCGTGATCACTTAAATCTCTACCTTCTTACGCTCTTATCACCTTGGTGGCAGAGTTCTCTTTAATACCTCTTTGTTAGAGAATGCCTTAGGATTTCTTGGCTTGAATAATCCTATTACTAATCTTGAAACTTTTAAAAGATTACTATTTGATTATCAATTAGTATTTTAATCATATTAAATAATTAAGATTCTTGTGGTGATTTAAAAGATTACTCTTTTAAAAGATATAATCAAAGTTGTATTATGATTCTTGTGGTGATTTAAATTTAATCAAATTAAAATTCTATTTGTGTTATTTGGTTTAAAAATAACAACGACTCAATTTCATTTAGAATTATTTCAAAAAATAAATTTTAATGAAAAATAGAATTCTAATCCTACTCAAAATTAAAGTCTCAAAATTTTTACAATTTCAAAAATTATAATTTGACCCCTGAACTTTTGGGGTATTTATATTAAAGCCCCAAAAATTTCAGAGTTTGCAAATTGGTCTATTCTTTAACGTGTCGCGACTCTCTAGTAAGAGTGTCGTGACTCGACATGCGTGTCGCGATGTTAATACCAACACGTCGCAACACAGAACCATCTTCCTGATTTTCCAGGTTCTGTTCGTGAGATTGTTTTGTGCAGTAGTCGACCTTTCCGAATTCTGATTGAGTTGAAATTTTACAAAGTTGTTATTCCACATGTCATCATATGATATTAGGTTAGAGATATGACGATAATAATATATTATTATGAAGATCAATGACCTTAGATAACATTACCACGTGATCTTACGCTTATGTGGTCGTGTTCGATATTTCATTCTACATAATGAAACATCTATTATTTGTGTCTTTATGATATAAGACTCATCATCCATTCTATTAACATCAAATTTCAATTTAGGCGACACACATAATATCGATCGAGTGATATATTATTATCATATATAATAATCATATTTTACCAAGTACTTACTTTGAGACTTATTCGTATAAATATCATTGACTTTCATAATCGTAAACTCTTTTGTATTAACGATATTTATTTGACATAACATCTTGGGACATACAAATGAAATATGGATGTAACAATGTGTAGAAAATAAATGCCTTTTATTAAAAAATAATAAACTGTATTATAAATATTATGTCTTAAACCATAACATCCATAACTAGTTTCAGAGCATACAATCTAACAAACTTCCACTTGTACTAAAGCCAGTTATTATGATACCTTATGCCCATCTTCTTAAGATGACGCTCCATTTGATTTTGGCTCATAGACTTTGTAAGTGGATCATCTACATTGTTAGCTAAAGGTGTTTTCTGAACTACTATCTATCCATCTCCAACTTATTCTCTTAGTATGTGATATTTTCTTTGAATGTGTTTGGATTTTTTGTACGACCTCAGTTCCTTAACTTGTGTTATAGCCCCATTGTTGTCGCAGTTCAAAGGGAATACTCTTTCAATGGTTGGAACCACACCTAGCTCTATAATGAAATTCTTTATCCAAAACGCTTCCTTTGCCGCTTCCGAAACTACTATGTATTCTGCCCCAATAATGGAGTTCACAATAGTGGATTGCTTGTCGCTCTTCCAACTGAATGCGCCTCCATTACACAAGAAAATAAATCTGGAGGTTGACTTATAATCATCAGTGTCTGTCTAAAAGTCTGAGTCCGTAAACCCTTCCAGTTCCAGCTCTGGTGATCCATAAGTCAATATATTATCCTTAGTTCTTCTGAAGTTGCCTTGATTGCTATCCAATGACTTTCTCCTGGATCGGATTGGAATCTACTTGTTACACTAACAACAAAAGTGATGTCCAGTTTTGTATATAACATGACATACATGAGACTACATGTGGCAGATGCATATGGTATTTGACTCATGCGTGCTCTTTCTTGAGGTGTCTTGGGACTCATCTATCTAGACAGATGAATTCCATGCCTATAAGGCAACAAACCTATATTAGAGTCCAACATATGAATCTCTTGAGCACATTTTCTATGTACAAACTTTGGGACAAACCAATCATTCTTCTCAATCTATCTCTATAGATTTTTATGCCAAGAATGTAGATTGCTTCTCCCAAGTATTTCATCGTTAATCTACATTTTTTATGAAACCAAACATTTTGATTGCATCATCAAATCATAGATTCCAACTCCTAGGTGTTTGCTTTAGACCATATATAGATTTTTACAACTTACATACTTTATAAGTATCACCTTTAGAAGTAAAATCTTCTCGTTGTAAAAGAAATTCATTTAGAGAAGCCATTTTTACATCCATTTGTCAAATCTCATAGTCAAAGTAAGCTGCTATAGATAAGAGAATTATAATGGATGTTAGCATAGCTACAGTTGAAAATGTCTCATCATAATCAACTCCTTGCTTCTGAGTATATCATTTTACAACTAGTCTATCTTTATAAGTCTATATTTTTCCATCTTTTACAGTCTTTCTCTTGAATACCCATTTACATCCAACATGACTAATTCCTTCGGGAGGATCAACAAGTGTCCACATTTGATTGGAATACATGTATTCCATTTCAAAATTCATAGCTTCAAGCCATCTAGAATAGTCAATGTCTGACATTGCTTATTCGAAGTTTCTTAGGTCATCAACATTTACCGCTTCACTTATTATAAAAGATTCAAAATCTTGTTGATTGACTAGGGTGTATCTCAATGGCATGCGAGATGTCCTAAGTGACCTACGAAGTGGTTGTGTTTCTTGAGGTACTATTGTTCTACTTATTTTGGTTCCTTCTGAGGTGAGTCAATTCATTTTTCAGAATTCTCTTCTTGAGAGATTTTCTCATCTAGGTCTACTTCTTTCCTAGTACTTCCTTCTTGAACCAAACAATCCTCAAGGAATGTAGCATTCCTACTAACCACTATCTTGTGAACAGAGGGAATGTAGAAGTAATATCCCATTGAATCTTTGTGATATCCTATAAATTGATATTTTTCAGATCTTGAGTCTACCATTCCCTTAAAGACTTTCCTGACATAAGCTGGACTACCCCAAATCTTCAAATATCCTAAATTAGAACGATTCTCATACCATATCTCATATGAGGTTTTAGGAGCGAATTTGGTCGAAACTCTATTTATAACATGTAACGCTGTTTGGAGAGCATATCCCCAAAAGGACGTCGGTATATCAACAAAACTCATCATGAAAATGTACCATATCCAATAGGGTAGGGAGGGTGGAAGGGAAAGACATACAGATGATGATTTCTCCTTTTAGAGACATTGTTATGCTGAGGTATGTAAGGAGGTGTTACCTGTGATACTATTCCATGTTCCTTGAGATAATCTTGAAATTTAGTATTTAAGTATTCTCCTCCACAATCAGATCATAGATTTTTAATGTTATTTCTTAATTTTTTTTCTACTTTATTCTTATACTTTTTGAACTTTTCAAAAGTTTTCGACTTATGTTTCATTAAATAAAAATACCCAAATCTTGAACAATCGTCTGTGAAAGTAACGAAGTATTGAAAACCAAATTTGGCTATTATACTAACTGGGCTGCATACATCAGTATGTATGAGTTCCAAGGTTTATTTGGTTCTTTCGTTTTATCCTACAAAATGTGATTTGGTCATTTTCCCTTTGAGACATGATTCGCAAGTTTGATGAGGTTCTAAACCTAATGAATGAAGTAAGTCTTCCTTCTCCAATTGTGAAATTATTTTCTCTTCAATATGACCTAATCTTTCAATTATTTGTTATGGTTCTCAATCATTTGCAAGATATACAATCCATTTACGTTTAGTGCAATACCAAAAAAATTATTCAATGAGATTCATAATTACATTTTATCAATACTGGAATAGAAACAATGTTCCTTATTGCACTAGGAAAATGTAAGACTTTATCTAATAAAATTAAATGTCTTGGTGGCATAAGAAGTTGACACGTCCCTACGGTGGTTGTAGAGACAAACTCTTCATTCCCAACTTTAAGGACCATTTCTCATTCCTTGAGTAACCTTTTACTCTTTAGAATTTGCGAGACAAACAAATATGTGAGGTAGCAACAGAATATAGAAATCCATGAATGACATAAAGAACTTATTCCAATATCCATTTCAATAACAAAGAACGAGGACTTACCTTCTTTTTTATTCTTTAAGCTCGCAAGGTACATAGGAGAGTTCCTCTTCCAGTGTCATTTCTTCGTTCAATAGAAGCATTCATCTTGGTTCTTCTATTTCTTCCATTTCTTCGATATGCCCCAAGTGGGCTTAGATATCTCCGAGGCTTGTTTCTTGCCATTCCATTTTTCTTTCCCTTGTGAAAACTGGAGACAACAAGAACAACCCATTTATCATTTCCTTCAACCTTCAAGATGTTTTCAATTTTTCATAGGTCATTAATAAGCCATGAAGCTCACTAAATGACCTGGTTGATCTAATCAACTTGTTCTTGTGGAAGTTGGAAATGAAATCCTTAAAGGCATGAGTCAAGGATTGTAGGATCAAATCCACCTTAACCTTGAACGTTATTCCTAGATCAAATGTATTCATTTGATCAATCAAATTAATCATTTGGAGCACATGATTAGAGACTGGAGTCTCATGCTCCATCTTTATCCTGAATAGCTTGCTACTTACATCGTATCTAGCAGTTTCACTTATTCACCATACAACTCTTGTAGGTGTTCCATGATTTCCATCGAAGAGTCCACCCTCTCATATTGCTCTTGCAAAGTTGAGCTCATAGAGGCATTGATATAGCTTCTTACCTTAAGCTCATCGTCTTTCCACTTATAATAAGTAGCGGCCTCTGTAGCAGAGGTATCATCATCAATAAGATCAAGATATATCATATCACTAACATAATAGAGACGTTCGTAATCCAATACAATCTTCAAATTACGACCCCAATCTAAGAAATTGGGGCCAATGAGTTTATCTCTGTCAAGTACTGATACTAGTGGATTCATTTTCTACTCTGTTGAAAATACAAGTTTATTAATGATTTTGTAATAAGTATTTAACCAAAATATAAGGTCTTTTAAATATTGTTACTCCCACTAATTTTACTCAAATTCCACACTCCCATATACGGAAGACGGAAATATTATTGGATATATTTTTAGTGGGACGTCGAGTTCTCATTTTTAATATTATGTGTCACCTAATGAGTTTTGACACTTTATTTTCTATGAGTCAAAACTCCTTTTATTTGTATCTCTATACAAGGCTTTGACCTTTTCCACCTCTAGGAAATAATATCTCACCTTATGGGTTTTGATATCTTTACTAGTTAAGTTAGGCCCAACACCTTTCGTCATGTAACACATGTGGTTGGCCTTCACCTAATGGGTTTTGGGTTTACAATAATTAGGCTACATAGACGAACAAGTCAAATAATACTTAAACATATAAGGATCTCTCACCTAATGGGTTTTGGGATTGCCAAAATATATTCAGTGGGCTATTTAGTCGTGTTGGAAGGTTAAAGCTTAATATTTAATCTTGGGGATTATTAATTATTCATATCCTATATGATTTAGGTCTTTTCTTTTAGTGCATTTTGATATTTTTGTATATTATACTTTCATTGTGCATAAGCACATTTGTCACATAACTTTTATGTTTGGCTCTAGATGATGAGGATCATAATATTTTATTAACACTTTAATAAGACTGTTCCATTTGGTTTAAAACAATCCTTCACAATTCAGTAACTAGAGAAAAACTCCCAGAAGATGAGGAGGGTTTGGTGTGACCACTTAAGCCCCTACCTTCTTAGACTCTTATCACCTTGGTGGCAGAGTTCTCTTTAGTACATCTTTATTCGATAAGGTCTTAGGTTTTCCACTACAAAAAAAAACAGTCAAATAGCAACGAAAAATCCATAGCTATTTCGTTGCTATTGGTTAATTAACGACGGAATAGTGACAAGAAAAATTCCTTCTCAATTTTATTGGTCACAAAAAAATAGCGACGGAAATATTACATCTGTCGCTAAAATTAGCGACGGAATTTTATTCCGTCTCTATATAGCGACATAAATTTCATAGCTAATTAGCAATGGAATTCTATTCCATCGCTCAATAGTGATGGAAAATTCTGTTTCTATTTAGCGACGGAATAATTTTCGTCGTTATTTAGCGATGTAATAAATTCTCATAGTTAAATAGAGAATGAATTTTCATAGCTATTGCGTAGCTATATATTTAAAAAAAAATTAAAAACGGAAATTTTAAAATTTTAGAGAGGCGGGAATTTTAAATTTTAAAGGTGCATGAAACTTTTAAATTTTATAAATAAGAGAAAGTTTTAAATTTTAGAAAGAAAAGAAATTAAAAATTTAGAGAGGCGAGAAATTTTTAAATATATAGATATGAGAAAATTTTAAATTGTAGAGAGGAAATTTTTAAATTTTAGATAAGGGAAACTTTTAAAATTTTTGAATGATGGAAAAATTTAAAGAAGTGACTTTTTTAATTATTTTATTTACATCTTCAATTTCACAATACACCGTAATGTCCACCGCAAGTTTCGACACACCGCCATCCATTTATGCCACCTTAAACAAAAAAAAAAATTATATTAGTGTTTGTTTCTCAAGAAATTTAAAAGTGGAGATGAGAAAAATGAGAGATTAATAATGAGAGAGTTGAGGTATGAAAAAATTTGATTGTATATGAAATTGAGTGAGTAAGAAATTTTTTTATGGTGTATTGGAGTTTAGAGTTAAAAAGATTGTGGTGTATATATAGAGGAAGAAAATAAGAGAAGCTGGAAGATTTGTAAATCTGTAAGACATTTGAAATTTTAGTAAGGCGTGAAATTTTTTGAAACTTGACGAAATTTAGCGACGGAAAAGAGATTCCGTTTCTATTTTGCGAAGGAGTGGCAACAAAAAATCCGTCTCTATTTTTAAAAAAAAAATAGCGCCGACATAATAAAATTTTGGAGGGATTGAAAATTTTAAAAATTAGCGACGGAATACAGATTCTGTTTCTATTTAGAGATGAAAAATTTATTTCGTTTCTATTTAGCGACCGAAAATCCGTCTCTAATTTTTTAAATAAAAATGGCGCCGAAGGAATAAAATCTTAGGGGATTGAAAATTTTAAAAATTAGCGACGAAATATAGATTGTGTTCTCATTAGCGAAGGATTAGCGATGAAACAATTCCGTTTCTAATTAGCAATAGTTTTGAAAATTAGAAATAAAAATAAAAATAAATGTTTAAAATTAGCTACGGAATTGAGATTCCGTTTTTATTTAACGATGAAATATCAATTCTGTTTCTAATTAGAGACGGATTAGTGACGGAAAAATTCTGTTTCTAATTAACAATAGTTTTGAAAATTTAAATTTAAAATTAGCTACGGAATTGAGATTTCGTTTCTATTTAGCGACATAATATTAATTCTGTTTCTATTTAGCGACGGAACAATTCCGTTTCAAATTAACAATAGTTTTACAAATTAGAAATTAAAATAAAAATAAAAATTTAAAATTAGCTACGGAATTAAGGTTTCGTTTCTATTTAGCGACAGAATAATTCTGTTTCTAATTAACAATAGTTTTACAAATTAGAAATTAAAATAAAATTTTAATATTTGCTACGGAATTGAGATTCCGTTTCTATTTAGCGATGAAATATTAATTTTGTTTTTATTTAGCGAGAGAAAAATTTCGTTTCTAATTAACAATAGTTTTGCAAATTAGAAATTAAAATAAAAATAAAATAAAATTTAAAATTAGCAACGGAATTGAGATTCCGTTTCTATTTAGCGACGAAATATTAATTATGTTTCTATTTAGAGATGGAATATTAATTCCGTTTCTATTTAGAGACGGATTAGCGATGAAAAAAATCTGTTTCTAAATTAACTAGAAAATAAAAATAAAAATAAAAATAGAAATTTGAAATTTGAAATTTGAAATTAGCGACGTAATAAAGATTCTGTTGTTAATTAGCGATAGAAAAAATTTGTTTCTAAATTAAATTAGCGACGGAAACATAAATCTGTCGCTAAATTATGTCGCTAAAACTGTAATTTCATGTAGTGTTCTTGGCTTGAAAATCCTATTACTAATCTTGAAAGATTACTCTTTGATTATCAATTAATATTTTAATCTTATTAAATAATTAAGAGATATAATCAAAGTAGTATTATGATTCTTTTGGTGATTTAATTTAATCAAATTAAAATTCTATTTGGGTTTAACTTCCTAAGAATTTATTTAGTTCAAAACTAGCAACGACTCAAATTATATTAGAATTCTTTCCAAAAATAAATTTTATTGAAAATTGAAATTCTAATCTTACTCAAAATTGAAGTCTGTAAATTTTGCAAAATTTTATAATTTCAAAAATTATAATTTGACCCCTGAATTTTTAGGTATTTATTTTAAAGCCCCAAAATTTTTGGAGTTTGTAAATTGGTCCCTACTTTAGCGTGCCGTGACTCTCTGGTACAAGCGTAGTGACTCAACATGTGCGTCGTGACACTAATACTAATGTGTCACGACATAGAACCAGCTTCGTGATTTTCCAGGTTTTGTCCGCGAGATTGTTTCGTGCAACAAATGACCTTTCCGAATTCCGAATTGAGTTCAAATTTTACATAATCGATAGTCTATATGTCTAGTATCTCCACAAATAAATTCAGCATAAAATAACAATTTTATCCATATAAAATAATAGCGTAATCGAACAGTTCTCAATAGGATCCCAAATACTTTAATTTGTTTTCATCAAAACGACATAACCTCAAAGCTATTAATACCATTATAAGGTTTTAGGGTAAGCGGGAAAGCATACATGTGACTGAAATTTAAAATTTTCTTCCAAAACCACTTTAAGGATCGTGGTTATACCATTGTTAATATAAACAAATATACTATTTAATTAATCTTTATTATTTTTAACATACATGCAATAAATTTTATTTATCAATATAAATAATATTTACTAATAATAAAACATACATTGATATTTATTGAGCCTTTTTGAATATCCACATTAATTTTTCCCTTGTAGCATTGCGCCTCTAGTTGGCACACTAGCACTCATCTACGAACAAATTGCTCCCACTTTTGAGAATAAAGAAAATATTTTTTTCTTTCTTGGATGTTGAAGTCATAATTTAGGATTAAAGAAGCAACCTCTTTGAAACCATCTTTGTAGAAACTTAGAATAAAACAAGAGAGAGAGAATGCGTGTGTATGTGTCCAAATTCTCCCTTACTTAATTTTATAGGTAAGTATTTTCTTTTGTTGTATCCCAATACAACAAGGATACTCCAAGATATCTCCAAATTAAATTAAGTCTCTTAAAGACTATTTACCAAATAAATTAGGATACTTAATCAAATTATGAATCCTAAATAAATAAGGACTTCCCTATTTAATCTTAATTAGAACTCTAATTAATTTGGATACTAGAACACTAAATTAAAGCCCAATAGATTAAATATTATTTTAGCCCAATAATTAATTAATTTTAATTAAAAATTAATTAAATTTACTTTTAATTAAATTAAATTTATTTAATATAACTATCAAATATTTATTTAAACAATTAAATTAAATTTTTAAATTTCGAATTTATTAATCAAATTAATATTTACGAAATATCCCGATTATCCTAATCCAATTATGAAACGCCAAAATAATCATTTATTAATTTTTAATAAACATCCTCGATTTTGTAACATAGATGTGAACTATATTGTGCGACCATCCTAGGATAATCATCGAGTAGCATTAAAATAATATTATCTCTTTAATATTTCATCTCTATGAAATTTCACAAACAATGGGTAATTGTTTGACAGCAAGCCATGACCCCTAGTCGATGAATGAAGTGGTAAAACATATGAACCTGTTAGAATACACTTTGAGCATGTCATCTCATTTCTTCCAATATTTATGTTTCTTATCGAGTCCGAGATCATGGTTGGGTCAAATGATTTCTCCTAGACATATCTTTAAACCATATCTTGTGGATTTGATATCTCTGAGATATCGACTGCTTTGGCCAAAGACTTATATCCACAACTTTGAGTTTCATTGAAACATCTCCAACTTTTATTATCAAAACTATCGAATCTCATCTTGAAGCATACATGACTTCGTACATTAATAGTTCAAGGTCATCTAACATTTATTCAAAGGACGTGGATAGTCGAACGAGGATATACTAATGCACCAAGATTACTATCGCACAAGTCATCATATGATCTCAGTTCAGAGGATATGACGACACTAATGTAATATAACGAAGATCAATGACCTTAGATAATATTACCAAGTGATATTACGCTTATGTGGTCGTGTTCGATATTTCATTCTACTTAATGAAACATTTATTGTTTGTGTTCTTATGATATGAGACTCATAATTCTATTAACATCAAATATCAATCTAGGCGACACACAACAATATCGGTCGAGAAATATATTATTGTCCTGTATAATAATCACATTTTACTAAAAACTTACTTTGAGACTTATTCGTATAAATATCGTTGACTCTTTTGCATTAACGATATTTATTTGACATAACGTCTCGGGATATACACATGAAATATGGATGTAATAATGTGTAGAGAACAAATATATTTTATTAATAAATAATAAACTGTATTACAAACATTATGTATTAAAATCATAACTAGTTTTAGAACATACACTCTAACTATGAACATAAAGTGGTGGAATGCTTTGTACATATCTAAAGAAATTACCAAGATGAATCATAATCTCCACATGAATCAACCTATTAAAATTGTACTTTAAATATTTTTCCCCCAAATGCTAGTTTGTTTGATGCTTGTTGTATGGCTTTTATTATGAAAGAAACTAAAAGCTGCTGTTTGGTCAACTAGGTAGTGAAAGAAAATGAGATAATCTTATTTCTTAGATCCAGAATGTTTGTTACAATTTCTCTCATGAAGCAAAGCTGATTCCAACACACATATATTAAATAGGAAAACTTATATTCTAATTAAATTCTCTTATTATAATATTGTCTTATAAAACTCATGATAACCCACTTGTTTTTTTAATCAATAAACATAAAAATAAAAATAAAAAATGAAAAGGATTATTTGGTCAATACCAAGCAGATGAGATATGATTCTTTAATCGTTAATGTTTTGCTTAACCTGCAAGGAAATTAGAACAGTATGACATCTCTCTATTATTCAATAATATTTGTGAAGTTTCCTAACTAAATCTTTAATTATAAAAGAATCATTTTTAATATCAATGACCTTGCGTCGGATGATAAAGTTTACTGATAAAGGTTTTAACAAAATTGATATCTTCTATATTTATATTTTTTAATATTTTTTCTTAACGTGGATGTAAAAGAATAAGGCCATAGAGAAACCTTTGCATTTCTTTAGAAGCATGCTGCAACTTGGAAGGACGATATTCTTCTTTTTATCTCTCTTTGCTACTTGGATTTGGCACTTGAGTTGGATTTGGCAATCAGTGTTACTGAAAGGGAAAAAAATGATCGGTAAATGACTTATCGTGAAATATTTATCCACAAAATTTTTAACTGTTAATAAATTTCAATGGATTTTCGGGTTTTACCGATATAAATTTTCCGTCAATAATGTGTGAATTTTATCAACACATTGCCCAGGGTTGTACTGATGGAAATTTCTATAAGTAAATTAATTTTTTTTAAAAAAAATTGGGCCCATGGTATTGACCTAACGGTCAAATCTATATATATTTATTGATGATAACAAAACATACATGTAAATGATATTTTCGGTATTAATGATTTATTTATTTTGTATGTCTTTGATTTTATTCCCGAGCAAAAAGAATGTGAATATTCAAAGAAACGTGGATGAACAATTCAAAAATTCGAGATTTCATGAAGAATAATATAGATAATATATATTTCGAGTATCGTAATCTTATTGTTCAGATTATGCATTGAAAAACATTTAAAAATTCAATAAAATTGAACTCATGCATATAATGCATCAAATACATCAAATCTTTAATTTCAGAAAAAGAATAATTGAGAACAATGACAAAACAAGTAAAAATTTATTTCACTATGCATGAAAAATTCATGCCGCAATTCACTACAATGCAGAAACTTAAATACTGATGCACATGTATTCTGAAAATTTATTTTTTTACAAGTCTTATTTTAAAAAAAGGAAAAAGGAAAAAGAAAAAGATCGCCCGATGCATGAAGGTCTGCGATTACATATATAATTTAATAAACAGATAAGCTTTTTCATCATTTTTTCTTGGACCAAGATGAAAGTGGAGGAATACTTTGTTCATGCCTAAAGAAATTAGCAGGATCAATCATAGTCTTCACGTGAACCAACCTATTAAAGTTGTTCTTGAAATATTTCTTCCCCCAAATGCTAGCATTTTTGACACTTAATGTATGGCCTTTGTTGTTTGTTCCAATGTCAAGATCCCTGTAATTAACATATGCTTCTCGAGGATTTTTGGAAACATAAGGAGTCATGTAATTATACAAGTTTCTGATCCAATCAATGTGCCTTTGTGATGTTGCCTCTTTTTCCCAAGCCACAACGTATAGAACTTTGTATATGTTACCAGCTCTGTGTGCAAATGGTGTTGCTGTTTCCGAAATCTCGGCCATTTTTCCACCATAAGGGATCAACGTCATAGCTCTAATTTGCCCCTCTTCTTCATAAAACTTATCATATATCCCTTCCAAGGCATTTTCAGGAATTGGCTCCTTCACATAGTCTGATTTTACCTTGAAAAATGGAGTGGCACTTGTATTTTTACTCCGATCAAGCAAGGAGCTTGCATTTTGGAATCCAGCGGCGGCGACGATTAATTCAATCCAGCTCATTTCAAAACAGTCTTCTTTTGCTAAACCAAGCTCAGGTAAGCTCTCTTGCACCAATGGAAGAAGCCTATCAACCCCACCTAAAAACACGGATGTAAATGTGGCTACTATTGTTGAATTAGCTCTGTTTATGGAAACAACGATGAATAAATCTTCATGAAGCTTGTCTGCCACATACTGCCATTTATGAATTATCTTTGTTGCGTTTTGTTCTAAGGTTCGTTGCTTTGAGAAAGCTGTCAAAGTCGATGGAACTGTAACTAGTCTTATTTTCCAGGCAATAATGATTCCAAAATTACCTCCTCCACCTCCTCGAATGGCCCAAAATAGATCATCTCCCATTGATTCTCTATTCAGAAACCTGCTTTGAATGTCGATTAAGTGAGCATCAATTACGTTATCAGCAGCAAGACCAAATTTACGGAACATGAAACCGTATCCTCCACCACTGAAATGTCCACCAACTCCTATAGTCGGGCATACTCCGGCTGGAAACCCTAGAGTTTTGCTTTTCTCAGCAATTCTGTAATAAAGTTGGCCGAGTGTGGCACCGGCTTGAACCCATGCTGTTTTTTCTTCAGCATCAACGGTGATAGAGCTAAAATTCATCAAATCAACGATGACAAACGGGACATGGGAAACGTAAGATAGACCCTCAAAGTCATGACCTCCACTTCGAACCCTAATTTGGAGACCATACTTTTGGGAACACTTAATGGCTGCTTGGACGTGGGATACGTGCAATGGTGTGATAATAACCAGAGGTTTTGGGGTGTTGGGTGTTGAGAATCTCTGGTTTTTTATTGAAATATGCAAGATGGATGAATATGAAGAATTGTTTTTGGTGTAAATCAGTTTTGAAATGGAGGTGGTGGTGTTCTCAGACTGAACTGAAAGGCATTGAAGAAAATTTTCATGATCAACACTGGCTGAAGTTGCATTATATGATAATAATAGAAGAAAAAGGAAAAATCGGATGATAGAAGAGCAATGACACTTCATTTTGGTCGATGTAATTGGTGCATGAGAGTGCACAAAAACTCCCTCATTTATAGTACTGCGTGTGATATCTCGTTCACCTTTGAGAAAATGCCAGGAAAACATTTTTAATTTTTTAATATCAACAATACGTGAAGAAAAAGGAAACTCTCTAATATTCAAGGAAACAAAAATAAAATAAAAAAAATTCAAGAGCAAATCGTATTGAGATTCATTTTTGCATATTTTTTTTAAATATTGTTTTATTTTTGACTTTGATTATCTAGTTGACTACATTAACTTGCCTCGAAGGTTCATAAATAATGTTGAATATATTATATGATGATTCACAGGAGTTGCCTTGGGTAATATCCTGACGCGTATGATTTTAAAAACTATTGCTTCGTCAACTCATAATATCACCTTCGCTGAATATTTTACTTCGATCTTATATTCACTTCACTTCTTTCTTCATCTTTTTTTTTTATCCAAGAGAATTATAGTGGTTCTGCAATTTGTCTATGTCGATTTTACGGTTTGAGATTTTATTAATTGTTGTCCATTAGGGTTACAAAACATGCTTAAATACTAACTCAAATAAATTAGTGAAATCTCATGTTTGGTGAAATTAATTGATTATGATGATGCTTTAAAATCGAGAATTTAGGATAAGAAATTCACAATCTTGATTGAAATTTAGGATCTCTAATTATTCGGTTCGAAATTATGGATGATTTTTTGTTTCAATTTAAAAAATCGATCGGGATTTAAGATAATAAAATCATCTCAATTCACAATCAGGATGTAATGAGACACGACCGATTTGAAATATGTTGTCCTGATTACCATCCATATCTCATGTTTTGCATTAAAAATCTAAATATTTATAGTATAATCTTAATATTTCTCTCTCATTTATCTTAATATTTTGTGGGTAATATCGAATTTTTATGAATTTTGATGTATTTTAGGTATGTTTTTGCAGGTTAAAATCATATCACGATTCAATAGAATTAACTAGAGATAAAAACGACAAGATATAGAATAAGTCGGGAAAAATTTGGAGTCAAAACACACGTTCCGACGCTAACCGCGTGTCGAGACGTGCCCCTTTACATAATTTAGGCAGATTATAATTTATTTATATGATGGGCGTGCGTCGAGACACTCATATCGTGAGTTCACTCTGTATCCGATTTTTGAGTAGAAAACACCCCCTAAACCTTCTATATAAGCACCAGTTCATGCCAAAACTTAAAATCAAGCCTAATAACATAATTATGGAGTCTCAGAGCATAGAAGAACGCCTAAAGTAAGGCAAGAACGAGTGCTTCAATAGGAGTTGGAGTTTGAAACTGAAGACTGCAAACGATAATTCTTTCTTCATTTCACTCTCTATTTTATCTTTTATGAGTTCTTGTTTTGTAATAATGATTAGCATATTTTTATTGAATATTATAACTAACTAATTCATTAAATCTAGAGTTGTAATAGATCCAAGCATGTTTAATTAATTATTTACATATTTTTATTCTTTGGCTTTGTTATTGATTATTGATTATTTTCTGTGTTAGAATGCTTATTTTATTTGTGGGCCAACAATAGAATAGTCTTGGTAAATCCTTAAGAACTCGACAGATGGAATTTGGATTAGTCGTGAGAATAATAGCGAATGATTTATTTGTTGAATACATTTTCCTTTATGATTAAAATATACCTAAAGGTGTTACGACCCCCTCCCTAGAGCGGGCCCAACCCTAGAAAGGGGTTCGCGGACTTCTTTAGTTTGAGTATTTTGCATGTCATACAATTCAAACAAATATGCACAAATAATACTTCTTAATTTACAATTTAATAAATCTCTAAATAAAGTCTCCGGAATTAAGGTTTACAACACAAATCTTTAAAAACATGAAAATAATGCCCTAAATATATGGACTAACCTAAAAAACGACCGTGACACCTGAATCAATTCCTAATTTTGCTATTGCTGTGCTGAGTAATATCCTGACGCGTAAAATTTTAAAAACTATTGCTTCATTAACTCATAATATCATCTTCGCTGAATATTTTACTTCGATCTTATATTCACTTCACTTCTTTCTTTATCTTTTTTAATCCGAGAGAATTATAGTGGTTCTGCAATTTGTCTATGTCGATTTTACGGTTTGAGATTTTATTAATTGTTGTCAATTCGGGTTACAAAATACTAACTCAAATAAATGAGTGAAATCTTATATTGTTTGGTGAAACTTATTGACTATCATGATGTTTAAAAATCCTGAATTTAAGATAAGAAATTCACAATCTCGATTAAGATTTAAGATCTGTCGAAATTATGGATGATTTTTTGTTTTAATTTAAAAAACCCATAGAATTGTAGACAATCCAAAGTGTTGTGCCAAAGGTGTACTGAAACAGATTTAGCATCCATCAACCTCCCAGAATTTCTCTCTGTGAATTTTCACCTCAAGAATCTTTTTGGCAGTACCCAAGCCTTTCATATCAAATTCTTTGCAACTTTTTGAATTCATCCCTACTCTTAACAGCATTCAACATATCGTAAAAGAAAAACAAAACAACCATAATTGCTCTTGTGGGCCTTTAGCCCGTTTTGCTAATGCTCTTGTAGGCTCATGGCCCCTCTGCTATGACAACTAGCCTATTTACCATATAAATGAGACACTCTAACATAAATATACGGGAAAGTTTTATTAAAATATATATATATATATATATATATAAATACACCTAGTTAGGAAACCTTTATCAAAGAATCCGAAAAGATGAAGGGAATTTTTGAACTTTAATTTTAATTAGCTGAAAAGAAGCTTTTAAAAATTAAAAATAGATAACCAAGCCTCCAAAGGGAGAAAAAAGTAATTTAATGGATTAGAGAGTACTGTAATGTAATTTGTTTTGAAAAAAAAAACAAGAAGGATTTGCCATGTAATTAATGCCTCAACTATGCGTCTTTTAGAATATAAATGTAAAAAAGATAATTTTTTTTTAATTAATTTCATTTTCACAAATAATATTATTATTATTTTTTAAGTTATAGTCCACCCCATGTAATATCCCACATTATTTGGGAAGATCTTGAGCGTATGTTTATAAGTAAGAGATTCTCTCAACTAGTTAGATGTCTTCTGGGGGGACTTAGTCCCATGCCAAAAATAAAATCATGAGCGGTCGGTGGCCAAATTACAATGTCAATTTTTAGGCTGTTAAAGCGGACAATATCTGACTAGGTGGGTTGGACCTTAAAGATGGTATCAAAGCCAAATCCTAACCAAAATCAGAAATGTACCAACAAGGACATTGTGCCACAAGGGGATGGATTTTAGTATCTCATATTATTTGGGAGGGATCTTGAGAATGTGCTTATAAATAAAGGATTCTCTCAACTAGTAAGAGGTTTTTTGGGTGGGTGTTGGGCTCATGCCAAAAATAAAACTGTGACGGGCCATGGGCCAGATTGATGGGTCAATCCTTCTGTCATCAAAGCAGACAATATCTAACTAGGTAGGTCGGACCTTACAAATGATATCATTGAGAGATCTTAAGAGAAATGTACCAATGATGATGTTGGGCCGAAGGGGTGGATATAATATCCCATAATGTGGGGGATCTTGGGGATATGCTTGTAAGTAAAAGATTTCATCAACTAGTTAGAGGTCGTTTGGGTGGGCTTAAACTCATGCCAAAAATAAAATAACGAAGGGCCAAATAGCCAAATTATTGGGTCAATCACTAGGCCGTCAAAACGAACAATATCCGACTAGTTGGGTCGAACTTTACAAATGGTAATGGGGCCAGAGGGCCAGGTTATTGGGCTAATCACTGAGCCGTCAAAGTGGACAATATCTTACTAGTTGGGTCTGATTTTATAAATGGTATCAGAGCCAGATCTCAACTAGAAATGTGCCAACAAGGACGTTGGGCCCCAAGGGGGGTTGTAGTATCCCACATTATTTGGGAGAGATCTTGGGCATGTGCTTATAAGTAAATGATTCCTTTAACTAATTAGAGGTCTTTTAGGTGGGCTTGTGCCTATGCCAAAAGTAAAACCGTGAGGGGTCAGAGGGCCAGGGTAATGAGCCAATCCATTGGGCCGCCAAAGCAGATAATTTCTTATTAGTCAGGCCAGAAGTTACACCCCAATACCTCAATTTAGATGGTAAGATTTCAATGGCTCAAGAGCTCTTTTTATTCCGCTCCATTCCACCCCATACATCCAACCAAACAATGATTTTTAATTTTTTAAAATTACATTTCATTATAAATCATCATTCCATTAATCTAAATACATGACGGACCCAATCGTTCCTACAAAATAAATGAATAAATGATTGGTGAATTGCATGCACATATTACATTTGAAAGAAAAAGGTTTAATGGAGCAAATTTACATGATTTTTTATCCTTCTATTTGGGCTAGGGCTATAATAGACTTGGCCCATTAGGAATTTGCCAGAGGTCCTTTCATTTTTCTTATTCATGTAAATAGCCTAATTCTAGCCTATAAAAAATTTATGGGTGTACAAAAACACACACAAAATTCATTCATTAAATGAAATAAAAAAAAAAAAAAAATTCTTTAATCGTTTCTTTTCTTTTTCTTTTGGATTTTCACCATTTTGTCCATTTTCACACATCCATACTTGTATATTTTAATCGTTACTTCTCAAATTTTTCTCTCAAATCTCAAATTTATTTTCTATTTTTTTTAATATTATGTATTTTATTATACAAATCTCATTTCTTTTTGTATAAGCTCACAATATTTCTTTGCTATGTATATTTTTTTTTTCTACTTATGAAATTTATGTTGACTTTAATTACGTAAATACTAAATTTTTAATTTATCCCGGATACGTTTTGTTGATGGTGGTTTTTCACTCCAAAAAAGTTCAAACACGAGAGTAAGTAGGGTAGAATGTGATTTCTACTTGGACAAAAGAGGATATTGAAGGCCCAAAGACCTAGAAGGGCTGAAGTTCAACAAATGGGACCCAAACCTTCTACACATAAGAGTTCTCCTGATAGCAGAACCTGTTGATGGAGAAAGGTTGGGATACCGACTCGATCCCAAAAAAAAAGTGAAATTTGGAAGAATTTAAGCATTTGTGGAAGCCGACCCAAGATTATCTATGAAGCCAACCCGACTAAGTTGAGGAAACTAGAGTCTGGCCAAGCATCATTCACCTTAGTATGCTGACTCGAGGAACTTGGCCGGAATCATATATAAGTCTTTACTCGAAAATGGTGACATATCCATAGTAGATGGATGAGCTTCTGGAAGACTTGTGATGATTATGAGAAAAGTAACGGTTCTCATTGGGAGTAGCCTTTGTCAGCCGTCATAGGTTGGTGCAGTGGCAGAGCAGAGCCGCCAATGGCCGCCATAGGCCAGTGCAGTGACAATGAAAATGAAGTATTCTGGTTGGCCAAATAAAAAAAGTAAATACAAAAGAAAAGAAAAAAATAAAAATAAAGAAAAAGAAAATTTATTATTTTATCTACAAAATTATATTCTCCGACAACGATGCCAAAAACTTGACACACTCACAAAATGATTCTTTTACTCCAAAGTATAAGAGTGTCAAAGTAATAAAATAACCCAGTAAGTTCAAGGTCGATCCACATGGAATAAATTTAGTAAAATAAAATAACAATTCAAGTAAAAATAAAAATGTTTGATTTGTTTGAAGTGATTGAAAATTTTAAATTAAACTGCAACAATAAAATAAAATGATGGGGCTAAGAGATCCACTTTTAATAATTCAATTATAGAAATCTTACTTTTTATAATATATATATATATAATTTGTCATTATTACCTAGTTAATTTATTTCAGGAATTAATTATGTCAAAACATATAAAACGAGCCGTAGAGACGGTGATAACATTTGTCAATAACAAGTCTAGTCAAATAAATAAAATCAGCTATATAGGTGGTAACAAAGTTTGTCAATAGTTAAATTAAATATTAACCATTAGATTACAATTTATAAATTATAATATAAATAAGATTAATTTATATTTTTATATTAAAAGCTTCACCCTTTACCCCCGATAAAATGAAATTAGCTACTCATGATTTGAATAAAAACACACATATTTTTATTACTGAAAGAAAAAAAATTACAAGAAAGCTTTTAAAAAAATAAAACACACAAGAGCTGAAACTCCACAAATTTTTAAAGAAAATTGTGGAAATCAGACTGAAGAAACTGAGGTGCAGAGCACATCTTGCTATGCAATTGCTTATTGCAATTGCTTTCTCCACCAAACATGTAAATTTACATGTTGACAATCCACCGAAAGGTAGATTTTCATCTTCCACTTTATTTTATATATATATTGCATTTGACTTTAATAATTACATATAACATACTTTGGATTTTTCATCAATTTCGGTTTTGAAAAATTCAAAACTAGAAAATCTTATCAACGACCAAGTTGTAGATATTTGAGTCTTCTTTCATCTGGAACTGGAATCGCCTCAATCCGATATCGAAGTAAAACGTTATGGCCAAAATTCGAAAATTATGCAAGGTTGAAATTCCCGAAATTGTATAATGTTAGAACACCCTTTTAAGTTTATGGCCTTTAAAATTAAAAATATCAAGTCCATTTTTCTAGTTATGCATCCAAAGTATTAATTTACCTACATAAAAAATAAAAATCACAATAAAACATAAATATAATTATTATTTAACAAATATGTTAAATTAAGAGAATTAATGATATTATAACTATAAAATGATTAGTTTCTCTTTTATTAAGTGTTCACTTTTTAATCTTCATCGCATAATGCCATTAGATCGGCACGGGGTTAGCTAGCCTCATCCCCTTCTTCTGAAACACATAAAGTGACTGCCTCAGGGATGTTGAACCTCGCCCTCAGCTGGTTCAGTTCAGCCTCGGTTATTGAAGAAGCTCGATTCATGTCCAGATTTACGAATTCAAGATCATGGTGGGCTGGCTCGGGTCGGGGTACTCTACGGCTGTAGGATTGGTTCTCCTCCTCAGAAAGGGTCGGTGTTGTGTCATAGTCATTAGAACCCTCTGACCTCGAGCTATGTAGTGTAAGGTTGGCACGGGGAGAGGTAGGATGTTGATGGGACTTGTTGAGGAAGACTCAGAGTTTGACATTCCTATCAATGGGAGACCCGATGAGGAAGGTTAATTCAGAGCAACTTAGTTTTTAATTTAATCATATGGTTAATAGAGCTTAACATACAAGTTTAGGGTTCACTTTATCATTGTCCCTACCAAGTGACTAACCCTAAAAAGGTCTAAGCGTCCTCACAGTGGCAAAACAGTAAATTCAAAGAATAAAACCAGGACAAACACGTTAAAAACTCTAGAAACACATGTTTTCTACTTCCAAACAAAAACCCAGAAAAACACCTAAATACCCACACTCAAACCAGGAACGCGCACACACCAATTGAACCCTCATATTGTCATTTACTCCCAAAAAATGAGAAAACACCATTGTAGGCACTGCATTTTTGCATATAAATCCCGATGATGAGTCTCATTTGGAGGCACTACCTTTTAAGTCGCAGAAGCCGCGGGAAACGGACGTCGGAAGGGAAAAGATGGAAATCAGTACTTTGTCAAATTTGACTCGCTTGTTTAGCTTCGGGCTCATTGGTGGACCTCCGTTTTAAAGCACATTTAGCCTAAAAAACCCGCAAACCTTTTAACCTTGGCCCAAACCCACTCACCAAACCAACACAACATCTAGCTTACCAAGACAAAGCCCACGCCCACACCCACCTAGGCCCACACGCCCATGGCCTCTAAAATACACCCAAATTAAATTAAATATTAATTAAATAAAATATTAACTAAATAAAATATTAATTAAGTCATTTACCAAATTAAATAAGACATAAAATATAATTATACCAAATTAAAATATTGTAACTTCCTAATCCAAAATATTATATACCTTACTTAACCAATATCATGCCTAAACAAGATAAATCAAATATTCAACTTTCCTAATTCACCAAAATTTGTCCCCCCAATCAATCAAATCCTTTCTTTGTTTGACACCAAATCCAATCTATCCCTTGTGAGATAAGGGGAAGCCCTAGCCCTTGTCTATATAAACAACCCAAAACCAAAGCCAACCCCCTCTCCAATCTCTCACAATTCACGCCCATACATGCCCAAGAAACCCTAGCACTCTTACGCATACAGCAACAAGAAGCAACACAAACAATTCTCTTCATCTCCACCCTCACTTCACCGAAAATAAACCTTCAAAACAGTCCACTAAAAAACCGAAACAGCATCCCTGAAAACTGCAGCCTTTTCACCGAAAAACACCTTAAAACAGTCCCTAAAATCCTTAAAACAGTAACATAAAAAAACTGCACCCTAAGCCTCCTTAAATAACCAAAAAATACATCCCTTAGACCCCTAAAAAACGCAAAAACAGTAGATTTAAAGACCTGAAAAAGTAAGCAGAGAATACAGAGAAAACAACAGCAAAACGGAGGTGAAACAGCTAGCAAAACAGCAAAACAGTGAGCTAAGACGCTAAACCAGTGAACTAGAGAAGTTGAGGAGCTTTAACCCTTCCGATCTCCGTGAAACGTAAGTCTGAAAGTCGGCAAAAAAGGTTAGACCTGAGGGTATTTTTCACACTTGTTTTCAGTTTTATCTTTATTATTTATTGAGTTTTGTTCGCATGATTACTATATTAAAATGCATGTTGTGGCCCATTGAGTAGATAAATATGCATATATTGTAAAATGATGTATGTTGTGGCCCTTGAATAAAATGAAAAATGTATCACCTCTCGTGGTATATATGATGGAAACCCGGACATAAATTTCATAGCCGATTCCGAATGGACGGTAGTATGATATGTACTCGGGATACAACTCCATGTACCACTTGAGTAAACGGCGCATATTTTGTTTTATGTTGTTTTTGATTTGTTTGTCATTCGTTACTTGACTTCCGCATGTTATTTGTTTATGTAATGATGTGATCGAGCGAATGGGCTTAGTAAGTTGGATTAAAGGTCCCATATTTTGAGGGGTTAAAACCCTTTATCACAATGCTTTACCGCGCCGATCGATGTATACTCGGTTGAATGTAAGATGTGTTCAATCGGGTATACGAAGCCAATATTATTGTCTTTATTTTTATATGTATAATGTGATCGAGCGCATGGGCTTAGTAAGTTGGATTAAAGGTCCCCCATTTTGAGGGGTTAAAATCCTTTACCACGATGCTTTGCCGCGCCAATTGGTGTATATTCGATTGGATGCGAGATGAGTTCAATCGGATACGTGAGGTCCCATATTGTGGATTTGTTTGTCTATGAATGTGTTGCATGCATCAGGTCTGGTTCCGTTCGAACGCGTTCTCGAACGCCACACGAACGTGAACCTTCTGTTTACCATTCGAACGCGTTCTCGAATGCTACGCGAACGCGCACGCATTTTCTTGGTTTCATCATGCATCAGGTCTGGTTCTGTTCGAATGCATTCTCTAACGCTATACGAACGTGAACCTTATGTTTACCATTCGAATACGTTCTCAAACGCTACGCGAATGCACATGTATTTTCTTAGTGTTTCATGCATCAGGTCTGATTCCGTTCGAACGCGTTCTCGAACGCTATACGAACGTGAACCTTCTGTTTATCGTTCGAACGCATTCTTGAACGCTACGCGAACGCGCACACTGAACTGAGTCATTTTCATCAGATTTCATACATAGTTGTTCCTAATAGCTATCCCTTCGTATGATGAACCTGATTGCTTCTCTGTATTACGTAAGATTGTGTAGGTGTCGTTCATCTGTATTCCCAACATGTATGAGTACAATGTGTTTATTAACTTGTATGCTTGCCGTATGTTAATTTATTTTTATGTATGCAAATTGAGACATAGATTACATGAAAATAGGCTGTATGCAGATTCAGATATGTGTTACATGTAAATTTAGATGAACTTGTTGATGTATGCATGCGAACTTAGGGGTAAATCATCCTTGGAAATATGTTGCTTAGGCTTGGTTAGATTATTGTACAAATAATTTTATTACAAGTGGCATAAGTAAGGGACCATTCCGAACCCAACGGTTTGAGGTCTTCCCTTGCGAGTGGTGAGTGCGGCCTTAAATCTTTGTCCCGGTTCACACCGGGTGGCGACTCCATTATTCTCCGGTTTAGTCCCCCGCGGGCTACTCCGTACTCCCAACCGGGCCGCGAGCCCGGAACAGCATGCGTCGCCCAGTTTCTGTGTCCCACATTCTGGCGACTCCACTGGGGATAGAGAATCGGCCCCGAAATAATGTCTTGTAATATTATGATTTGTGCTTTAAGTTAACTGTTCCTATAGTGGGTTGAAAGAGGTTTAATCAAAGGCACTTTTAAGGCTAGGTAATGGTTTGGTGTCTTCCTTCACTCACTACCTTTCTATAAGGAAAAGCTGTGAAGGCACCTAGATAATCATCTACTCGTAGCCTACTGTGATGGACTAATTTGGAGGACTCGTTGTTTATTCCTGACACCAAGCGATAAGAGCCTAAGAGGCTTGGGTACTTAAGAGAGCCTCACTCCACCCTCCCTCTGGGGAATCTACAATGGGAAATCCATTTGACAGTCAGTCACACACCATAGCTCCTTGGCATGTACCTTAGTGTATAAAAAAGGTGCGCTCACTTGGTCGCTCGGACCCTTGAGTGGGGAGACCTAGTTGTGGGTAATCCTTCGTCAGCGAGAGCCTTTGTCCACACCCCCGTAAACCCGCATGTGAACCTTAGTCGTAGAACTAATAAGAATTATTTACTTGTGCTTGTGTTTGGGAACATGGTCGTTTAGATCCATTCGGACCTTTTGTCATGAGGTATGGGCTTGTTGGGCCATTTAAACTGGGACAAGAACATATCTTATGATGATTGGGCCAAAAGCTTCTAAAACGCCAATGGGCCATTATATGTTTGTGTTTAGGAACATTATCATTTGGATACGGTTGGACTTCTTGCCATGAGATGTGAACTTGTTGGGCCATTTAAACTGGGACGAGTTCACTCCTATGACAGTTAGCCCAAAAGCTTCTAAAATGATGATGGGCCGATTTGTGTGAGAATTTTAATGAGTTGATATATTCCTTGTATCACATGCATCTCATTCACCTCATGCATACATGCATCATGCTTACCCTTGTGTTCAAAAAAGCCATCATAGATTCCCGTTGGGTTAGGGGAGAGGGAAGACACACCAAAAGGCCAATAACAAATATTAGTGGATCAGAAAATGAAATATCTCACGTGGATCAGTTGGAACCCAGACATAAATTTCGTAGCCGAATCCGAATGGACGGTAATGCGGTCTTTACTTGGGATACAACTCCACGTACCACTTAAGTAAACGACGCATATTTTGTTTTATATTATTTTGATTCATTTACTATCCGCTATTTAATTTCTGCATGTTATTTGTTTATGTAATAATGTGATGCGCATGGGCTTAGTAA
>SKCR01001703.1:0-28322 GCA_019454045.1 Zanthoxylum bungeanum | reverse complement strand
GGTATCCACTGGTTTTGCTTAATTACCAAACCCGCACCAAACCCGCAGCAGGTTTTGTTTTAAATTACCAAACCCGCACCAAATCCGCTTAAGTATTTACCAAACCTACTCATTATGGGTGGATTTTTGCGGGTTTATAGGCGAAATTGCCATCTCTACCCTTACGTTTATAAGTACTTGATGAGTCTTTTTCAAATATTTATATTTCATTAATTCAGAATCTAAATCACAATTTTGGAAGATTTTATATATAACACCCTAAATTATTTTAACATGTATTAATTTTAATATTTTATGCGTTGGAATTTTAGGGGTAATTTGGGAATATAAGGAAATTAAGTTTAGGTTAGAGTTAACTCATGATTAGTAGGCATTTTAAGTAGGATTAAAATTTAGAGTTAGAGTAGGAATAGAATTGTTCTAATTATATGAGTATTTAAGTGGGTATGCCCCACTTATTGTTTTATTTTGGAATAATTGACGTCATTGGAAAGAAAGCGAGAGTGATGTGAGGGAGAGAAAAAATAAAGAAAAGAAGAAAGAGAAGAGAGGGAAAAAGAAAGAAAAAGAGAGAAAATTATCCAAATCTGTCTAATTCGGAATTGATTTCGATCGGATCTTTTGAGGAAAGTGTAGAGCTCAACGAATGGAATATTTTGACAGTAGTCTTGACTTAAGAAACTGTCAATTTTCATCGATTTTTGGGTAAGAAGTTTTTTTTTTTCACGATTTCCCGTTGATCTAGAACTCTGATTGAAGAATTGTTAGTGGCATTGGGACATGGGGAGGCAGAAGAAAGCACGATCATCGGAAAATTCAAATTCCGACTGATGTGTGATGTTCATGCGTGGTAGAATCTGCGGTGCGTGAGGACCACGCTTGCCTGAAGACGCGCCTAGTCGGGCCCATACGCCAGACATAATATCGACCTCTCTATTGTGAGTATTCCCATTTGATATCCCGACCATTTCGAGTAGTAAGAGACCTCCAAATTATCTTAATTTTCGTATAATTCATCGTTATATTCGATTTACACGTTTTATATATTTTAAAAGTTAATTAACCTTAATGTATGATTAATTTAATTACTTAGCTATTTAAATAGTTGTCATGTCGTTAGATTGAATTACGAACTTAATCGAAAAATATAGTCGAGTAAGAATGTGTGCATGAATTTAATGTAGGCCCGAGATTTTGGCTAATGATGTTAAATGGATATATAAGTGTTTGCATATGGAGAATTGAATATGACTGTAAGATGATGTAACATCCCTCTCCATGAGATGTTACCGGTAGGGAATAGGCCATACTATCCCCCCGAGCCTCTGACTTTTAACTCTGAACAATACTACTAATTTCATTTCAAATATAACTCATATATGGGTCTATTGCCCAACTTAATAATCACCATGAAAGATGCTATACAAAATTCATAACTGTTTACTCAAAACCTAGTTTTTCTGTACAACTATGTCCTTGGACACCTTGACTCATTATATAGACAATCTCCACTATTCAAAATATATGACACATTACTTTTCTTAGACACTGACTGAAATGCAGCTCTAACTCGACCTGGTGGACTCAATCCCTCTAGTGACTGCCATCAGTATCCATCCTCTCGAGCTCGTCCTCCGGATAACCTGTAAAATAAAGAAACTGGGAGTGTGGGGGTAGATCGTTTGAACGACATAGTGAGTGGACAGTTGAAAACGAAACTAAATGCTTATTAAAAATCCATGATTTTAAAACCAAAAATATTTCAAAGAAATCATCTTTTTCTAAAATCTATTTTCTTATCTGAAAATATTTCTCTTTATGGAAAACCTTTCTGAAAACAGCTTTCTGTCTGTAAATCTCTGAAATTCTCATCAAACTGTTTCTCTTGAAAAACTTTTTTAAAGCCATCATTCTGAAAACCATGTCTCTGAGTATCTGTAGAAAACCTGAAGCATGGGGGCATTACGTATCGATGTCCCCCATACGCCTCAAATAATGGTCTCAGGGCGTTACGTATCGTCATCCCCCAAGCCACTAAACTGGATCCAAGTGTGCAAATCCATGTCATTGGGGCATTACGTATCACCGTCCCCCAATGCATGCTATTGTCCTGTCCGTGAATTTAGGGTCTATAGGCGTTACGTATTGTCGTCCCCTAGCCTTGAAATCTAGGATCTAAGGGCGTTATGTATCGACATGCCCCTAGTCATGCTCTACATGTGCACATGTCTGTCCGTCAATTCCAGTAACCGTCAATTCCATGTCTGAGTCAAGTTACATATGAGGTGGGTTTTTCCCCCATGCCTCCAAAAATCAAAAAACCATGCTTTATAAATCATCACTTTTTTAAAATATTGCTCAAAATATTTTTACTCATAAAACATCTAAAATAAACTTGGTTAAAGCCCTAAGTACGGAAAAGTAAGTTTCGATTCAAAAACATATAATGTAACGACCCCAATTGTTTAGCTCACGCTTTGAAATTTTCCTTTCCCGGGTTAGTAAAATAATTTCCGAAATATTAGAAATACTACATATTTATCTAAATCAAGCCCAAATTTCTATTATTTTTATTTAAGCCTAACATCAAATAAAAGAAAAGAAAGAAAGAATAAGCCCAATAATTCATTAAATTAGAGAAAAGAGCCCAAAGACCAATTAAGTGTAATTTCTACACTTTTCTAGAAAACTAATAAGTATAAGGAATTAAAATAAAACAAAGGAAAAAAAAAGAAAAGGAAAAAAAATTCTTCTTCTTGTTGTTGTTCTGCCGTGAATGTGAGAAAGAGGGGGGAAAACTTGTAAATTTTCTTTGTCAAATAATTTAAGGATAAGCAAGATAATCCACTCACGCCAAACTTTAAGAAAAGGAAAATGAGGCTTTTAGTGTATTGTGAATGAAGAAAATGGTTGAATCAATGTAATATTTCTTAACCCAAATTTTAACAATTTGTATTTTGGTGATTAGATGATTGGGGTATATTGTTGGGTTGATGATAATGAAGTTTGGATGATTGGTGATGAAGAAATGGGTGTTTTGGGTAATTTTAGGTTTGTTATTCAAGTTTGTTATTTTGGTTGGATGATGAGGATTTATGGTATTTGATGCTATGAGTGTGTTATAATGATGAATTAGATGATGTATTTACTTGGGAATGTGTTGTAGAAGTAGAATTTGATTTGGGTTGTATGAGTTTGGATTTTGGGAATTGGTTTCAACAAGGCAGAATCTTCCCAGGGAGACGACGACGTGTCGCGATGAGACGACCATAAACCATACATTTTTTTTAGGAAACGAACACGTAACCAAAAGTCAGGTGTTATTTTACAAATTCATTGGAGGGATAAAAAGGTTCTAATGGGGTGGTCCAATTAGATTAGGGAAATTTATGCAATTATGAATCGTATTTATTAACCGCTGATTCTAACTCCATATATTCTTTATCGATACTCCACAAGAGCCGCGCTCACCTCCAACGACGTGAAAGAAACGTACATAGACTTCAAATCTGTGAGTGGAGATTTATTTTCTTGCAAATTGATTTTATTATTATTTGTTCCAGATTAAGATTTATTTCAAAACTTATTTTTAAAAGCTTTAGGGCGTTAGCCTTGTTTAGTTTTCATTTACACGTTATATGAGATTTGATTTAAAGTTTCAAAGCTTGTCAGTATTGTTTTTTTTTTATATTTTCAGGGCATGAGAGAAAAACTCACCCCAGTATGTAACTTGGCACAGTTGGAATTTACGGACAGAGACCGTGTGCACACGTAGTTCAGGGCTAGGGGGACGGCGATACGTAACGCCCCTAAACCCTAGTTTCAGAGCTTGGGTGGTAGCATATATATGCACCCCCAGTTCTAGTTTGTGGCTTGGGGGACATCGATATGTAACGCCCCAAGACCACCAGATTTAGAGACAGTAGTGGCATACTTTGGGGGACGGCGATACGTAACGCCCCAAGACCACCAGATTCAGAGACAGTAGTGGCATACTTTGGGGGACGGTGATACGTAACGCCCCAAAGTCATGGATTTGCACTTCCAGCTCCAATTAGGCATATAGAGGTACGGTGATACGTAACGCCCCCATGCGTCCAGTTTTCTACAGCACCAGAGACATCGTTTTCAAAAGTTTTCAGAAAAATGTTTTCAGATAAAATAAAAGTATGAGTTTCAAGGAAGTTTTCAGAAAAGCTTTAAGTATAATGGTTTCTTATGATGTTCTGATATGTTTTCTTATTTTTATAGCTCCACTCACTGAGATCCTCTGGACTCACCCCACCACTTCCCAGTTATTTTGCAGGACACTCCTTTTGGTGAGCCATGTGCCATTTTGGAGACCCAGTTCGAGGACGAGTGTTACACTGCAGTCACTAGTCACTGGGTCTATCATTCCAGAACTATATTCATTTAGAATGTTGTCTTCTGTAGTGTCATTTTATTGTATCATTGACATGAATGATGTTGTTGACATATTGTATTTACTTTAGTCCATGCATATATGTATGAGTTTCTATTTACAATCTTGCATTAAAGTTGATTCAAGCATACAAGTTTACATGTGTGATTTAATGGATATTGCATAGCATAAGGATAAAAGCAAGTGTCCCAGTTCATGAGTTAGAGGCTTAAGCAGCAGTGGGATCCGTTGCCTGCCGATAACATTCATGTATTGGGGATGTTACATATAAGTAAATAAAGTTTGAGAAAAAGGTTCACTCATAGATTTTAGGATCTGGCTGGTACCACTTCGTTTCGTCGAAGAATATTGCGGATCCTGCGATGATCTATAATCGAGAAACTCAATTAGAATATAAGGTGTGAATCATGCTTCTAAATTAGACTAATCATCTCAATTCCAATAATCTATAAACACCACATGATGTATTGTGCTTGCGACTTGTCAAATTGGGTGTATATGTCTCGATATGAAACTCTTATGGTGGTCCCTAATATCCCAAGTTGAAACTGAAATTATATGAAACTTTTACCTTATCGTGTCGCGATGCCAGGTCTGGAGCGTCGTGACGCCCATGCAAGCATAGCCAAGTAGAGAGCATATTATGTTTCACGTCGCGACACCAGACGCTACATGTCGCGAAGCCACCAGACCAGACCCAAGATAGAGAGTCTCTACTCGTTACGCATCGTGACATAGGTTATGGAGCATCACGACGCTCCTCCAAGAAGATTCGAGACAGAAGGTATTTGTTTGTTACGCGTAGCGACGCTAGGTGTTGGGCGTCGCGACGCTAGCCCAATTTCAGGGCCTACCAGTAACTCTTCAAGGAAAAAGCCTAAGGCAATCACCACACCATCACCCCAAACTTCAGCTTAACTTAATATAATCATATTCCTTATCATCATCCCCATACATAATCAATTTCATCTAATATCATCAAGTCCCAATATCCAATTCCATAGACTCTAACTTAATTCAATGTTTAGGATTTCTTAATTTAGGGATTTCTTATAATCCTTATTTTCTTAATACCATAATCACATAAACAACATCAATCAATATCTAACAATACCCATTAATCATCAAAATATCAAAACAATAACATCACAAGTTTGGATCAAGTCTCTTTTTACCTTGACTTGAACAATTATCTACTTCAAGTGAGCTTTTTTAAGGCTTTTCTTCTCCTCCTTGCACTTGTTTCACACTTGGTTTTACCAAGAATTGGTTGAGAAAATGTGAAATGAACTTGTAAGCTCTTCTTCTCTTTCTTTCTTCTCATCTCTCATTTCTTCATTATTTCTTTCTCACGATTTCTCCCTTCTTTTCCTTCTCACTCGTTTAATTATTCTTCTTTCATCTTTTGGATAATGAATATTGCCCCTTATTTATACTTGGGGCTGCATAAGTAATGATTTAATAGCAAAATATCATAACTTTGGAGAGTTTTTAGATAGGTCCTCGGGTATTATTCATATGAATTTTTAGTCAGTGTTTTTGATCTATTTATGTTTTGAATTTGGATGAATGTTCAATATGGAAGTTTTAGGTCTCGGTCTTAGCTTTCCGGATATATAAAGTTCATAAATATCAGAGTTCGTATAAAACATTTATGGCTCAAATACCATGGGCTATCGGGATTTAAATCTTGAATGAATTTTGTATCGGAACTGCGAGGAATTTATCGAATGTCTGAAATATCATTTCATGAACACGTACATACTTGAACATGATTTACATAATGTACTATACCATCCATAAAATAGTTATCGGGATTATCGGGGTGTTACAGATGATGAAGATGAATTGTACAATCGAAGTCCGTATTATAGACGGAACTCTGTCGAAATTCCATTAGGAGCACGAGAGTATTTAAGTCATGTTTCTAGCTTATTATTTCATCTATTCTTAGCTAGAATCATGTCCTTTACGACAGATTCTTATATCTTCTTAAGTGATCGAGATAACATTTATGGGATGATCCTGTTGCATAGTCTCTTTTCTTAATAGTACAGCTCGCCAGGTGCGTAGATAAGCTTGTAACATTGATATTTTTCAAAAGTATATAGTTATGTATGTTTTCTTAAATGAATTTAAAGGTAATGCATTAAATGATTTAGTTTCTGAAAAAGGTTATAATTTGGTATAAAAGAATGGATCGAATATTGTATATGTTAGAAATCATGAATTTGTAGTATATGAATGTCATGACCCCCTCCCTAAGGCGGGCCAAACCCTAGAAAGAGGTCCGCGATCAAATTCAGCTCGAGCAATCTATATGTCAAACCCACCATTTGATTTCACACAATATTACATCATAAAATTACAAATACATGGAATATACATCAAATATATGGTTTACAACACATGTCTTAATAATATACAAGTGACGAATCAAATGTCTGGACCAACCCGAAAATACAACTGTGGCACGTGGATCAAAATCTGGTACTGCTCCTGCTATGCTCGTGAACTACCTGGAATGTTTGGGGGAAGAGGGGAGTGAGCTTAAAGAGCTCAGCAAGTAAGCACTCATACTCTCAACATGACCTCACCAACAAAATAGGAATATATATAAGTGTATGTATATATATAATATAATATAAATGATAATTAATATATGAAAATATCAGTTAAGATATATAATAGCTATCTCAAGCAGAACATACTCACAACAACACATCTCAATCAAACAAGGTTTGTTATCCGGATTCGGTATAATAATGGATTGAAACCAATGGGAGAGTACCTCATCACAACTCCCAAGGTTTCCCACCATATCAAAACCAATGGGAGAGTACCTCATCACAACTCCCAGGGTTTTCCATCATATCATCTCGCATAATGTGCAAGAGGGGGATTGAACCACACGCCTCTGCTAATCTCGCATAATCTCGCATATCCGACCATTATCATACTAAATCTGGTAGCGTAACAATAATCTCACACAACATCCAATACAACACATCTCATCTCATTTCATCCATCAACTCATCTCAAAATCACATAGTACTCAATACTTCAATTCATAGTACAAATATACAATTTATATCTCAAATTAGTATTCACCATTTATGTTCTCATGTTATCGATTACTCAGTCAATTTTCCAACATACATATATAAATATATATATTTGTATTATAATACAATATATGAAAATAGCATATATTATAATATCATCTCAACAATCATCACACAACAATACAAACATCCATCAAACATGGTTGCTAATCCGGGTTAAGTATAATAGTGGATTGAAACCAATGAGAGAGTACTTCATCACAACTCTCATGGTTTCCCACCATATCAAACCAATGGGAGAGTACCTCATCACAACTCCCAAGGTTTACCATCATCTCATACCATCTGATGTATCATCACATCTTATCTCATCTCCGACCACTATCATACAAAACCCGACTGCATAAAACAACAACACAAATCATCCATTACAATCACATCTCGCATCCAATCCATCAATCTCATCTCAATAATCAGGAATTCAAATTTATCATGCTTTCAATTATTCAATGTTATATCTCAACAAAATATATTTAATATAAATATATATAATTACAATTATACCATTATATTTATATATACCGACTCTCACAACAACCATCAATCATCAAACAATTATGTTAAGAGAATCACCACAGAGTGTACTTACCTCTATCCACGCAAAATCCCTTAATATATCTATCTCCTCGCTAAGAATCTGAAAAATATAAAATTACGATCAGGTCCCTCAATTATTCAAAATTACGATTTTACCCCTAAACTTTCTAAATTTCCGTTTTAGCCCCTAAACTTTTCTAATATGCCCAAATAGTCCTACAATTCTTAAATATTACTATTTAACCCCTAAAAGCCAGAATTTACAATTTTACCCTCTTAAATATGCAAATTTACAATTACGTCCAAAACTTTCCAATTCTATCATTTACACCCCTAAAACGGTAATAATCACATACCGAGCTCCAACGATCTCCAAATCTCTCAAAGAAAGATCCACTAGCCAGCAAACATCTCAAGGATCATGGCGACGAACGGCTTCGGAACTTGCTGATACGCTTAACGAGGCAAGCGGGCCCCTACAACGAAAATCGGGCCCCACTACTAAAAATTGGGCCCCACAACCAGATATTTTCAACGGTGGATATATATACCAAAACGTTTGTATAATCGAGAGCAACAATCTGATGCGTTCGGATCGCCGATCCAACGGTCGGATCTCAAATTCTAGTAATATTCCCGAATTGCCGGTAATTACAAAACGGAAAACAACCCAAACGATGTCGGATCAGGAAGTGACCACTGGCGTTGGAAAGATCTCGGCCTGAAAAGTACTCACTCGCCGGAGGTGACCGTCAAAAGTGATCGGAGACGGCCGAAAAATGTAGAAAGTCTGGCGGCGAGTCGCTCCCTTTCAGCGGCGTGTGGCGGCGCGTCCGGAGGCCGATGGTCTCGATCTCGGCGGCTATGGAAAGCTGACGTCGGCAGCTACTCGGCGGTCCGGCGCATGGCGGCGGCTGATCGACGGTGAAGCGGCGGCGGCGGTTTAAAGATTTGGCAGAGAGAGAGAAAAAGAAATTATAGGAGAGAGAGAAATAATTTTTTTTTGTTTTTTCGTTTGCTTCTCTTCTATCTGAACGCGTCTCCTGACTCTCTCTTATAAAAACTTTCAAATGGCAAAAGCATTTTTTTTATTTTATTTTATTTTATTTTTGACAGATGTCACGGAATATTACAATGAAAATGTTTGCATGACTTTTGAGATAAATGAACATGTGTTTTAAAAAATGATTTTTACGCTAGGATACACTCACTGTACATTTACGTGCTAGATTTATTTACCGTGAGATAAGCTCTCATGTTACCAATTTTTCTCCGGCTGCCAATTATTATCGTGGGGAAGCCTTATGTTGCCAGTTTTGTCGTATTGTCGTGAGTGTGTATATAGATAAATTATCTGTTTCAGTTTGTACAGAGTATTCTTGTGCAGAGTGAGATTAATGGGAAATGAGACTTATGATTTTCAGAAAAAGATTATATAATGTTTTATACACTAGTTATTCCTATTATGAAAGACTTATTCAATCCGCTTTGTTACATGTTTATCCACGATACTAAGTTGTAATCTACACTAAACGTGAGCTTCCAACTTTCTTCATTTTATAGGTTTAGAAGATTAGTAGATCTTCCATTTTAGAGATAGAGTTGGCCAACAATAGAGAGTTTTATTATATATTTTGATATGAGAAACTTAGTTATGTTCTCCATAAGTGGAGTTATTAATTTGATTTAAGCATGGAGCCTAATTTTAAAACATTGATTAGATAATTATATAAATGATTCTTTTGAGATGGATTATATAAATTATATATATATATTTGTGTGGTGATGTTATAAATTATGTTTTAGCACAGTATCATAGGGAATTAGTCCATATTACAGGGGAAACTCTGTCAGCTAAATGACTACATCCTCCATGTCACCCTTACCTTGCCTAAGGGGATGGATGTGGCACTATATATAGTTAACATTCACGTTTACAATTTTTATCAAAGAACTTTCGTCAAATTAAGATTTCTACAAGGTGAAAATCAACCCTGAAATTGCTATGCCGCAACAGTCTCACAATCACATTCATAGTCACATTCACATATACAACGCACTCATAATGTTATTAACATATTTAATTCTTTGTCACATTTCTCAGTTACAATGATATGAATTCAATCAAATTTTTTATGTGAAAATGAATACTTACTATTTGTGAACAGTGACTTAAAAATATATTTGAACACTAACTCTAAAAAAAAACCCTCAACAGTAAAACTGGCGAAAATTATTTTTTTTAAAAAAAATAAAAATTAATGTGTGAGACCCAAAAAAAAATTGAATACGCCATTTGTAACATTAAAAAAACTATGCTTTTTATATTCAATTTTACCATTTTTCGTTGGGATTACTGATTAGACAAGAAACCGATCAGTTTAAATGGTTGAATTACAAATTTATTTATTTTATTATTATTTTCTTTTGTGAAATTCATTTAGCATTTTAGCTCATACAAATATTTTACATTATCAAAAACTCTGGCATTGACACCTCGACTATATCGATTTTGTTTGATATAGAATCAGCTATAATTATATTTAAAAAATAAAGAAGAGTAAGAGTAAGTTCATAGTTATTATAATAGGGATAAAATAGGGATATAAATATATACAAAGTCAAATTATTACTATATTTTAGAATAAATAGGAAGTCTTAAAAAATTAGGATGACTAATGAAACTCTTTAGGAGTTGTCATTTTAAAAAAACTAGTCGGGATCCCGCGCATTGCGTGAATTTCTCTTTTTTTATGTTTTTTTTTTAAAATTAATATATGCGTGTGTGTGTTAAATTTTTAGTTGTTGCATACTGATATTTTTCACTTAATAGTGATTCTAACCTCCCCATGCACTGTAACACATTTCTTGAAAAGCTTTTTAGATGAAATGCCCAACTCATGCATTGCAAATCTGATGCCGAATTTGACAATAAAAAGAAATAACATTTAGGTCTGCAAATAAGTAAAAGATGTACATAAGAAAATTGAAGATAAATTGAAAATAGAGAATTGAAATGAGGAAAATTTGTGATACCATCATATACACTTCCATCATGCTATGTATTTGGAAGCTTAAAATAATAATAATAATAATAATAATAATAATAATAATAATAATGATAATGATAATGATATGGGAATTGAGAATAGAATTTATCATTTTGTATCTCTTCAAAACCTTTTCATGCATGCATCAACCATGAATGCACAATAATAATATAATAATAATAATAATAATAATAATAATAATAATAATAATAATAATAATAATAATAATAATAATAATAATATAATAATAATAATAATAATAATAATAATAATAATAATAATATAATATAATAATAATAATAATAATAATAATAATAATAATAATAATAATAATATTAATAATGATAATGATATGGGAATTGAGAATAAAATTTATCATTTTGTATCTCTTCAAAACCTTTTCATGCATGCATCAACCATGAATGCACAATAATAATAATAATAATAATAATAATAATAATAATAATAATAATAATGACATGGGAATTGAGAATAAAATTTATCATTTTATATTTTTCGAAAATCTTTTCATGCATGCATCCACCATGGAGGTACAATAATTATTTAAAAAAAAATTATAAATTGCACGTTTTTTTTTTTTTTTTTTTTGTAAGTGTTGCCATTTAATCATGTTAATTGTTGTTGGCATGTGTTTGATTTTTGGAATAACTTAACAGACTAGATTGCTTCTTCAACCATTGTTCTCATATTAATATAATAAATTAATAACACGTAGAAATAACCAATTTCATTAATTATATTTTAAGTATCCAATGAACAAAAATCAATAATTTTTTTTTTTTTTTACCAATACTAAATCTAAATTAATGATAAATAATTTAATAAGTTTTATCTAAATCGTTCTTAAGGGGCGTGATTTGGTGGTGTAAGGTTTGAGATCTCACCTTGAGGTCCTGGGTTCGAATACAGTGAGTGCGTGTCTTGTAAGAGCCTACGACAGCCAGAGATTTTACCTACTTTGCTTAAGGCTGGAAGGAATGGTTTGGCGGTGGGATTTCCAACGATTTCAAATTTTTTTTTTTTTTATCTAAATCATTTTTCATGCATCTAATCTACACCAAAATGTTTAGAAAGCTTATATATATATATAGATAATCATAGTGAAAAATGTTTTTTTTAAAACAACTCTCTCTCGTTTGTTTTTTCAACTCACTTTTTTAATTTTTTTTTATTTTTTTTACTCATGATTTTTTCTCAGTATCTTTTCACTGTTTTTTTTTTTTACGATTTTTTTCCTCACTTTTTTTTTTCCAACTCTGTTTAACCCTTTTTTGGTGAAGGTTCGGCTGTACATAGAGGAAGGAGGTGGCTCTAATATTCAATTCCGGATAAGAGAAGAGGATTATATAAGAATTCGACAATCAACATAAAATTTATCGAGTTTTCATCCTAAATAAAATTGCGTTAATATTAATAATTTCTCATAAAGACGGTTGTAAAACCTAATAGTATGAAGAATTCATATAACTAATCTCATTTAGTGGGAAATTTTTTTTTGTTGTTGTGTGTGTATAGTTCAGTTTAGTTAGTTTTCTCCTAAGATTTGCTTATAGAATTCAGATACTTCTCCAATCCCATGCTTTATTTGCATAAAATGACAAAATCCACGTAAGGTTTGACATCTCACTAAAATGGTAAATAAAGAATTTCACAAAGCAATATCAAAGAAAACTCAATGGATCATTTACGTACAAAAGAGACACCACCAAAGATACAAAAATGCTACACTTACATACAATCTCACTTACAAAAACTACACCCCTCTCACTGTAGCTACAGTGATTACTGTAGCAATCACTGTAGCTACAGTGAGAGGGGTGTAGTTTTTGTAAGTGAGATTGTATGTATGTATATCACTGCTGCCAAAGATAAGGATAATATGTGTTAAATTAGAAAAAGGAATTAAATAATTATTTTCCAATAAACGAATTAGAAATCAAGCTCAAATATTCAATTAAATAAAGAACATTCAACAGAATCATCTCAAATTTGGATACAACATAAAAAATACTTGATGAATAACAAAGCAGTGCCTTGCTTGAGTATTCATAACCATTAATTGCATTGAGCTGCATTATTCATAACCATTAAGCTGCATTATTCATAACCATTAATTGAATTAAGCTTGCCTGTTTTTCTTGTAAAATTCCAGGATTGATTCTCTATTATCATTAAAACCAATGGATCTGTAATTGGTAACGAACTCATTGTACTCAAAGGCTCTGTAGAGTGGAGGATTCGATGCATCAGTCAATGCTTTTTCAGGCTCTACGAGACAATCATCGGAAGGAGTTATGAACAAAGCAGCAGTTGTCCTAACTTCCTTCGAATTCGTTACAGCTCTATGTTCTACACTTTTCAGCTTGCTGTTACTGACAATCTGTCGAAAATATTAATCAATGTGCACCAAAGTTATTAAAATCATTTCATAATTATGTAATTAATTACCTCTAATGCAAAGCCTATGTTAATCACCAATGCATTGGGAATAGGCTCAACACCGATCCATTCTCCATCCTTCAAAACCTGAAGTCCATTGACATCCCCTTGAAGTAGAATGGTTAAGAGATTGTGGTCACAGTGTTTAACAAGTCCCAAGGTTAAGCTTGGATCTGGGCACGGCGGGTAATGATTAATTGCCATAAATAAGTTTTCACTTAGTTGATTATTAAAATATTCAGATTCAAGTCCCAGTCCTTCAGCAATCAGCTCTAGGATACTTGAACCCAACTTCCTTGCCTCAGTTGAATATGTTCCAATAACCTCACTGTTACATATACATACATATGTGTGTGTTATAATAAAAATTAAAAAGAAAAAAGAAAAAGCAACCACATATATAGAATTTGAAAGAAATCTTACCGGTATCTGATTGGTTTTTCAGGCCAATGTTGAACGCATTCCTCTAAAGGATGACAAGAATGTCTCACGCTATCGCGCCATAAATGATTCTTTTCACTATCATAATTTCTCCCGCTTGTTACTAGCTTGAAACCCTTATTGGAATTCTCAGAACATAACTTTTCCAGGTCCTCTGCAGGCATCTCAAAGAACTCCTTCAAGACATCCATGGTGTCATTTATTAGTTTCTCTGAAACTCCATGGTTAATAACCTGTTTGCCGGCATTTACATTAACAATTTGATACATAAAATGTTAGTTTCACATATAATATATATATATATATATGTGTGTGTGTATGTATGTATGTGTGTGTATATATGTACAATGAACCTGGAAGAATCCAAACTCTTTGCTAGCTTCCAATATTTGTTGAATGGTATCTGATCGATTTTGATCAGATGCCTTGCTTAGATCAATCACAGGAATGGAGGCGCATTGAGGAATTATGGAATTTCCAGGTCTTGTTTCTGGTGGGAATATGTATTTCTCAGGCAACGATTGTTGATCTTTATACCAAACTGAAACAAGCTTTTCCATCTTACAATATGAATGTGAGTGAATCTTGAAGGAAAGTAGTGGTTTTTATACTTCAATAATCACAAGGGTATAATATGTGTGTGAGAAATATAATGGCAATATGAAAAGGGAGAATAATATAACAATTACAAATTTTCTAAATAGGCTAGAGCTTATATAGTAATTACAAATTTTATAACCAAGCTATAACTAATATGGAACGAATAAAAGGATCTCTTATAATAGAATAGATGGTCAAGTTGTAATTGCTTTTTAATTATATTATCATTATCATATAGAAGGTTATATAAGGAGAGAATCCTTATGCCAAATCAAAAAAATCTCCTAATTAAGTAGGTCAGATTTCCTAGTACTATAAAGGAGATTATCCTATTAATTACAAATTTCCTCAAGAGGCTAAAACTAATTTGGATGGATAAGGATGATCTCATGCAATTCATGAAAAAATTATAAAGGTTTCTAATAAGTTGAAAATCATAAAGGCTCTTATAATTCAATCAAAGCACAAAAGATTCTTCCCAAGTCAAATGAGATATATATTTCTAATAAAACGAAACTTATTAAGTTGGCCACTAAAAAAAAAAAAAGAAATCAGGGCGATGTCCCTAACCAAAATTTTGCCTTTTTTATAATCAAATTCTAAATTTAAAAGCTGAATATATCCTAAAATATAAAACGTTTCAAGAAAAAAATTAAATAGTATTGATCTATAAATCATAAGCTTTAAAGAAGTATCATAATTGATTGTTTCGATAAAAAAAACCGGTCAACAATGACCCAAATCACAATATATAATATACTAGATACAACTAACATTCATACCTACAATTTTATTAAGAAACCTCTTTCAAATAAGGACTTATACAAGGTCAAAATTAACTCAAAGTCGCTATTTCGCAACAATCACAATCATTTATTGTCACTATTCATAGTAACAGTTCACAGTCACACATACAACTTAGTCATAATGTTAGTTACATACACAATTCCGAGTTACATTTCTCAAGTATAATGAATATTACAAATTCTCAGACATATTTGTTCTATTACAATATATTAGTCACATATACAATACGCAGTTATATTGATCAGTTACAATGACAATCATAAATACACAATCATAATTATAATGTCAATTTACATACAAAGAATTATATTTGAACATCTTCAAACCTAAAAAAAAAAATCAATATCCACATGAACAATGACCTGAAAATATATTTGAAGTCCAACTATTAAAATAAATCATCAACACTAACCAAATTTCATCGTTCACGAGTGAACAGTGAAATCTTCATCGTTCACGAGTGAACAGTGAAATCTTCACTGTTCATGCGTGAACAATGTTTTAAAAAATTAATATGTTTTAAAAAAAATTAAAGTTAGAATGGAGATGGGTAAAATAGTATTAGTAGTATGTCCTAAATCAATTGTTTTGACTTGTAATATTACCATTATAACAAAATTTGATTATTAATAAAACAATAATTTTTATTATATGAGTACATATTCATATATCTATTAGATATATTATATAATAAAATCTTTGGAATGAATTACATATGAACCAAATTATATTTTTTGTTTATGAGATCTAATCATTCTTAAACATTTATAGTCATAAGATTATTGATAATAAGGGCATTGATAATCCAGATAGACTAGCAAGATGTTAGTACTGTCTAGTAATGGGTGGCTAGTCTCATAAACTACTAGCATAGTCTGAATGCTTGGTATAGCACATAGGTGCTTGTGGCAATCAACATGTACACCAAACTGACCTTCAAGAGATTCCATATGGAGATGTTTTATCACATATGTCCATGGAAGTCTCTTAGTATAATTGTATGAGGCAGTCTTTAGTAATGAGTTCTTCACTAGTCTTATACGGGAATTGTGGTAAAGGCCTTGTGTTTGAGTGATTTTTTCTCCCTCGGGTTTAAGGTACAAATCTCACTAAATGCACATTCTTAAGCCATGCCCCTTGGTGTAAAAAGCCAGCGACTTAGTCTGATATGTGCTAGAAAACTTTTAAGAACATGGGGCACAGGTCTCGGGGATTAGTTGAGGTGCGCGTAAGTTGACATGAATATCTCGGTTACAAAAAAAACTTTGACATCGACATGAGTCATTCTTTAAGAATTGCCAATATGAAGGCGATTTGGTTACACAATGAACATATGAAGACTTTGGAAGATACAAAATAGAATCAAAAAATTCAGGATAAACTTATGTTTAGTGAGTAATGTATTTAAATGCACAATTGGTATATGTGATGATGCGAATCTGTGGCCATAGTGGGAGAATTCCAAATAAAGAAGTTCTTAAATTGCATATCGTTATAAATATGATCACTACTATGCCATGGTTATTATAGCTGACACATTCCAAACTCTAGATCACTGGTGGGATACTGGTTTGGGTGAAGGACTATATAATATGAAAGTCGTTTAAAGATAGGTTCATTTTGTCTCATTTCAGGGTCATAAAACACTGCTAGATGTCACTCGTGATCATTGGAATATGGAAATCATACGATAATATTCATTGAAAGATAAATTATGAGTTTAATTTATCACGTCCAATTCCATGTCTAACTTGAAAAAGGACTTAATGGGTCAGACACTATAAGCATGTGTATCCAATTGATATTATATAAGGTTAAAGATTAGAGCATGTATATTTATTAGGGAATCATTATAAGATTTATTGATACGAATAATAGAGAGAAAATGGTAAAAAAAAATTGGTTTCTAATTCATGTAAAATATTTTAGATAAACGACTAGTCGGTTTTCTAAATCGATTTTACAATAAAGATACAAACTAGTTTTAAGGCTTAGAAAACCGATTTGGGAAACATACTTACCATTTTATGATACTTATATAATACATGCCCTTCAATTCTTTAACTAGGTCGGGTCCATATATAAGGACCTCATCGGGTCAGGTCCAAATTCTCAAACAACCCCAAATCCTGATTTTCATGTGGTCAGGTCAGCAACACTTCTTGCTTCATCTTCAATATGTTCTGCCCTTAGGAGAACTTATATGTACCATGTGGTCGGGTCTTCCCAAAAAACTCTATATCTTTATGGGCCCTTGGGCATTTGCCATCTATTCTTAGCTAAGTGTAATTTCTCTTAAACCCTTCCTCGGTATCTTCAAAAAACCACCATTTACACCAAGCTTTTTTGCATAGAGTTATAGAAACCCATGTAAGGTTCACATCTCACTAAAATGGTAACTAGTTGATTGTATAAAACCATATACCAATGTTAAATTCCTTTCTTTGCAACAATTACATTTGAAATAAATAGGAAATTTCACAAAGCACATAGGAAACTAAAGTGTTGGTTTTAAGGTGGGAAGATGGTGTAGAATTTATTGTGTTTGGTTATGTAAACATACTATTCCATTTTAATTCATATACTTCATTAAGGGTAAGAGTCGTGCCAAAATTTCTATAACATCAAAGTTATTTGTCAATTATATAGAAAATTGACAGCAGTTTACTGGATAAATTGATAAGTCAGGTATTTCCGACTCACCAAGTGAACCAATCGTTTTTTTGGTTATGACTTGCTTGGAGAAATAGCCACATATGAAATTGAGCACATATGACCTCCCCCACTATACCAGCGATAATATTTCCTCTAGCATTACGACCTTTACCACAACGATATTTTCTATATATCAAATTATTTTGCGGATCTCTTTAAAATGCTTTATGTCTTTTACCGAGAACATGGTTGGTTGAAGACTTGCGGGGTAAATAAGTCTTTAAATTTGAGGGCTCTATAGACTAGGGGATCACAAGCATTAACTAGAGCTTTTGCAGGCTCAATAAAGCTTTCATTAGATGGATATATATAAAGAAGGAAGCAATTGTCCTTGCATCCCTCAAATTCGTCACCACTCTTTACTCTACCCTTTTTTACAATTGCCATTGCTAATTATCTATGAAGATGCATACGGTAGACATTGTATTTTTATGCATAGTCTAATGATGAGTCTCTTGTAGAGATATCTCTAAAAGCTTTGAAAGTTGCAAGGGTGAATGCGGGAAGGGGAAGGAAACCTAGAGGACCCAACAAACATAGCCAAAAAGTGGTTACGATTCCAATATATATATAGGTGCAAAAAATATTTAAAAAATAACTATCCTACACCTCCGATGACCACTCCTCATTGCGTTCATGATCCCCATCCGCCTCTGACGTCGAGGAATCCATCTCTAGGTCCCTCCGCACATCCTGAGAATGCAACCCCTTCATGTGAACCTCCCACCACCTGTCTGGGCCTGCAAATGAGCAAAGCACCCGCCCAACGAGTTATATCGGTGCTGAAGATTCTGTAAGAAGAGATATGAAAAGGGAAGTTAGAAAAATCATCCATATATGAATACATGCATACACACTAACTGTATTTTATAGGCACATGATATGCGAGGCTTTGCAGAATGAGCTCGACCGTCACCACCGGCTTGTGCTAGGTGGAAGCAATGATCTATGAAGTCAGAGTCAAAGATAAACGAAAAAGAGGAGATAAGTGGACAAAGGTACTCACGTGGGTGGCATCGGTAGGAGTAAGCGGTAAGCGATGCACCCGCTCCAGAGACAGAGATGACACTAGCTAACTTCCAGCATCGCCATGGATCGTGTAGGACAAGTCTGGCCAGAGACCTAACGACCCAAGGATAATGCCAAGAGGAGGAGTCGGTGCAGAAGTGCAAGAAGCAGCCGGAGTAAGAAACTGCTGAGAATCTCGAGGATGGACCCGCCTAGAGGGAGAAGGGCCCGAAGCCACCAGAGCCTCTATCTTCTCCTTCTTCTCCACGGCCTCATAAAGCTGATGAGAAAAAGATATCCCACGGCGCCCACAACTTGCATCAAGAGATGGTGTAAGCAGATAAGATACGGTTCAAAGAAATATTTGGACATGCAGGATTATAGTACCTGGGTAGGCTGGCGGGAGTCAGTAAGCGGCAAAGACTCGAGGAGAGCTTGGCGGGCCAATTGTCAGTAATCCCCATCGATGAGGAAATCTATGACAGTAAGGCCATGCATTGCAACCGTAAGATCCTCCTCCCCGAGCTTCGATCCAAAAAAATATGGTAGTCGGGGGGAAGTTCGGATCTTGTGAGCCTGGGGAACTAAATGACACGAGAAGACCATCTCTCTTAGGTACCACATGCGTTGATCAGTATCTAGGAGCAGCAAGTGGATCCCGTTCTTTTGGAATGAAGAGCGAACGGGATCAGACAAGTCAGTAGTTGCGGTCCTCTACTAGGTCGGATCAACCTAAAAAAAGAATAAAGCATATGGGTTAGTCAAGTCAAAAACAGAAAACCATGTCAGAAAACAGAAGGGGAGAAGAGTTACCATACCCAGGTGAGCCTATTCAGCCAGGCTCAGTGTGCACCTACGTCATGGGACTCCAAGGCCCTCACCGTAGACTGATCCCACCGGGACAAGCCCGGAACACCACCGTCTCCCGGGAGACTTATAAGAGCCTCGCCATGACTCTAAACTCATATGCCCAAGCCTGTGACAGAAAAGGAAAGTCAAATTAGTCAACAAATAGGACAGAGTCAGAATATCGAAGATATTCCTCCACCACGAAGTCGTAGTCCTGCACGTATAAGTCACCACGATAACACCGGTCCAATCTCGATATATGGCAGCTAGAGTAGGGGAGCCCTAGTCCCACTCCTGCGTGGATTTCAGATCTTAGAGCGATGACAACAGGCATAGGTCGACGGCAGGGCCGGTCCTGAATTTTTGGATGCCCGGTGTGAAGGTTCAAAATGTGCATTTTTTTTATTACGAAAACATGTTTAAAAAATAATATTTAACGAGGGCTGGAACCCAGTCGAAGCTGGGGGGCTCGGCCCTCACGCCCAAATTATATTGCTTAAGAAAATATACAAAGGGGGGGGGGACATACTACCTAAACCCCGACAACAAAAAATACAATCAAATACAATCAAATACAACCATTCCTAGCAAAACTTCTTGAAATTTCAACCTTTAAGAAATTGTCTTCTAGCATTTTTTGAAGCAAAATCATCAATTATATCATCATACTCCAAGTTTTCAATCTCATCATTTTCAATGCATAAGATAGCTAATCCATTTAGTCTATCTTGAGTCATGGTGGTTCGCAAGTAAGATTTTTTAATAATTTCAATTTTGAAAAACTTCTTTCTGCAGATGCCACGGTCACATGTACAGTCAATAGTACACGATAAGCAATCATAACATTAGGACACATGTTGGTTTCTTTTACAAAGTTTGCTATTTCCATGGATGTCCAAGGGTTATTAGAGAGAAATGCTTCTTCAGGTAACATCATTTGCAACACCTGTAATTCAGAGCATAAGTCCGCTCCATCTATATCCATGGTATTTCCATGTTTCAAATGTGCTTCAAGATTCATACAATTTTCTTTTAACTGTTGATCATCCAATGAAATTAACTTCGGTGCATCAAACAAGAAGCCAAAAATAGATTCAAAAGCCTTTAACTGTTCAAATCTGTTTTTCAGTTGAGAAAGAGCAATATCCACTATAACAAGAAAATAATCTGTTCTAAATGATTCTTCAACAGACTGTTGTTCCTTTTCATTACCATCAACTTCATCATGATGTCTTTTTCTAGGTCTATGACGTTTAGTTTGAAAAACAGGTTCAATTTCCGAATCTAGTGCAATTTCTTTAGCATCACGCATGGCAGAAGCAAAACCAGTTTCTCTGTAGTTTTCAAAAAAGATAACAAGTGCTTCCAGTGCCTTTATAGCAACATCAAGACGCATGTCTTCATATTGTAATTTTTTGCTCACCATGTTAATCTTCAACAAAATGTCATACCAAATAACCAAACTTAATACAAAATCAAAAGTGGAAAGTTCTCCTAATGCTAAACATCTTGCATTTCTACTCAATTGGGGATTCTCAGTAATTTCCACCAACGTAAACAAAGCATTTCTAACTTGGGCTACTTGAGATTTAATTGCTTTAACACTTTCAATGTGACTTTCCCATCGAGTAGTTGACAATGACTTCAAAGTTAACCCATCAATATGTTCAAGCAAAATATTCCAACGCTTTGTAGAGTTGGAAAACACCGTATATATGCATTGGCATGCTCCAAAAAAAGATTTTGCTTTAACCCATGAACTTGCCATATCACAAACTACTAAATTAAGACAATGAGAACCACATGGCATGTAAAAGGCTCTGGGATTTATCTCTAGCAATCTTTTCTGAACACCTTGGTGTTTACCTTTCATGTTAGATCCATTATCATAACCTTGTCCCCTCACATTATCAATATCAAGATCAAGAGACTTTAGGACATCTTGTAACTCATTAAAAAGTCCTTGTCCTGATGTATTTTCCACACTTAAAAACTCTATGAAATACTCCCTTATATGTATTGACCTACTTGACAAGTCAACACATCTCAAAATTAAAGTCATTTGTTCCACATGACTTGCATCAGGAGTATAATCAAGAAGGACAGAATAAAATTTGGCTTCTTTTACTTTTTTAATGATTGCGGTTTTGACTTTTGAAGCTAAAGTAGCTATCAACTCATTTTGAATTTTATGGCTCAAATAGTGGTGATGAATCTCTTTATTCTCAATGAGTCGAAAATGCTCTTGCATTATTAGATCAAACTCTGCAATCATTTCAAGTAAACCTAAGAAGTTGCCATTACAATCTTCATAAGGTCTTTCATTTGTTCCACGAAATGCTATATTACGTATGGCTAAACATTTCACAACAGCAATAATTCTAAGCATCATTTGTTTCCAATGATTTGTCTTTTTCTTGATTCGCATTTGAAATTCTTTGTCAATTGTCTGATTTTTTGTGACTCTTCACCAACATCATTTTCTCTCAAATTTTCAACCGACTCATTCTTTGTAGAGAAAAATTTATTAAGAGATCCTCTTAACTTTTCAGCAATTTCATTATCCTTTGCTTTTTTTTGTCCTTTTAATATTACGAGAGAGTTGTTTCCTAAAAGACATGACTTCAATAATTTGTTTGGAAAAATTACCTACACATGATATAACAAAAATTCTTATCTCAATTCAACACTGAAAATAAATATTGGATCTAGAATAAGAAAAATAATCAAACAAATATTAAAACACACGCATATATGGAAATAAAAATAATCACATGAATTCAAGCAAACCAAATACTGACTCTCTTTTGAATTATCATCCGAACTGAATAAATCTACAAATAACTCATGACCCATTCCTATATAAACAGGAGCTACTTCCAAATACGAACCGGAAGAGTTTAATTTCTTTTTTGAAAAAAACTAACCTTACTGCAATTTGAAAACATAAACAAATTGGAAACTAAACCTTACTGCAATTGCAAATCTGCAATTTGGAAACATAAACATAAACATAAAATTATAAAAAAAAATGGAAAGAAACATCACCTGAATTATGAGATAAAGAAGAAAACAAAGAAAAACAAAGAAACCCCTTTCTTTCGACACCCACTTCTCTTTTCTTTTTCTTCTTTGAAGTTCAAAACGCGGCTAAAACACCACCGCTTCTTTCAAGTTCGTGCTTCCTCGAATGCAACTCTCGACTCTGCCAATGGCGCTGTTACTGCTGCTGATGCAAATGGGTTCTCATGTTGGTGCCCTTTTTTTCAATCAGTTGCCAGTTGGTGCCCTTCTTTTCAATCAGCTGGTGCCCTTTTTCAGTTTTTTGGCCTTGGGCCCTGGACAGCAGCCCTTGTGGCACTGTCCAAGGGCCGGGCTTGGTCGACAGAGTTCACATCGAATAACATGTATCCAAATATATATAAGAGGAAAGATCGTGCCAACTGTTCCAACTCCCGCGTGCCTCGTGGCTCCATTCTCTCCTAATGAGATCGAAACTCAACATATGCGATGACAAAGAATCAAACCCTAGGGATGAATCAAAATAGACGACCGATGTGTTCAGACTGACGGTGGGCGTGTACAAGTTGTAGTCAAACTCCAACAGGCGGCCCTCGCAGGGAATTACCGTTAGGGAGGCGAAGTCTCCCGAAGTGATTGCCATCTCACCCACCTGGAGATGGAAGGTGTAGAAGGAGTCCATCCATCTCTCCACCTGAACTTTCACCCCCATCTTGTCATGTTTCTACATGCGGATGGGGAGGTCACAGTGAAGGAAAAATAACCTTGTGGTGGAAATCCGGGCTTGGTCCTTAGAGTAAAGCTTGTCAAACTATTTTCGGACGCTTGCCATATTGCCGTTAGTCTTCATGCGAGTGGCTTCAAGTTGCAAAAGATGGATGTAGGTTAGAAAAAAGACAGAAATATTAAAATAGTGACAATACTAGGCCTAGGGAGTGGCCCCATTTGTAACATCCCAGATTTTCGGGACTATTCTAGGAGATTCCCAGACTGTCGATATAGTCCTGGAATAGAGTGATAATGAAGAATAAGTGTTTAAGTGATGGAATAAGGATCAAAATAATATGAAATGAATATTCGTCGCGTTGGAAAACGCGTGGGACCAAGAATCAGTTACGTGATTTTTACTATATGCGTATAGTTTACAGTTTTGGGCATGAATTTAGCAAACGAACTCTGATCGAGTTGGTTCTTGAACCATCGGACTCTTTTTTCCGAGACAAACAACTTTCGTGTTGAACACATTTCGAGAATCGCATCAGAAGAGCTTCGAAAGTGGTGATTTCCGAAAGTACCCTTATTAGTGGGGACATATTGGTAATTTTCGGATTTGGATATTTTTATTATTATTATTATTATTTATTATTTCAGCTTATACAGAATAAGAAAGAGAAGAAAGACAGAGAGCAGGCGAGAGAAAAGAAAGAAAGAGAGCAGAGAAGTTTTGGGTCCCGATCCGTCCGATCCGTCTTCAATTCGCGACCGAGCCTTTAAGGAAAAGTGTAGATCTCGTCGAGATGATCATTTTGGTGGTGGTTTCATCTTGGGAAACTTCCATTTTTCGGAGAGATCTGGGTAAGAAAAATTTTATGGTTTTTCTTGATTTCCCATTGATCCGAAACTCCGATCGACGAACCGTCAGCGCCATTAGATCCGGGAGTGAGAGGGGAACGCTCGGCCGTCGGAAAATTTACGATCGGACCGGCGCGTGGAGCTCACGCGCGCCTTATGTGGCGGCGCGTGAGGCCCACGCGCGACCTGGGTGATCGGCGCGTGTCCACCACGCGCCGGACAGAATCCTCGTGCTGTTTTCCCGAGTCTCCTCCGCGAATTTCAGACCATTCCGAGTAGTAACGGACCTCCGAATCTTATTTTTCGTTAAGTTTACGACCACGTTTCTCGCATATTCTTTCATCTATTCTAGTTAGGATTATGTTCCTTATAGTAAATTCTTTTGTCTGTTAGGTGATCGTGATACTGTAAGCATGGACGGTCATGCTGCATAGTTCCTTTCTCAGTAGTCAGCTCACCAGGTGCGTGGATAAACCTGTAACATTGATGTTTTCAAAAGTATATAGTATGTATGTTTTCTTAAATGAATTTTAAGGTAATGCATTAAATGAGTTTGATTTTAGAAAGTTTATATTTTGCTATAAGGTATGGATCGAATATTGATTATGTTGAAATCATGTGTTTGTGATATATGAGAAACTTGCATGATTTGAGATATATGAGCATGGATTTTGGAAATGATTTTTATGTTAGGATGCACCCCGTGTACTTATATGTGCCAGATTATTGCCATGAGATAAGGTCTCATGTTGCCAGTTATTGCCGTGAGATAAGGTCTCACGTTGCCAGTTTGCTCCGGATGCCAGTTTTGCCGTGGGGAAGCCCCATGTTGCCAGCTTTGCCGTATTTGTCATGAGGTTGTGCATATAGATGAATAAACAGATTTATCTTTACAGAGTATTTTTGAGCAGTATGAGTTTTATGAGAAATGAGATTTATGATTTGAGTTTTATGAGAAATGAGATTTACGATTTCAAGTAAATGTTTGAGATATCGATTTACAGCTTATGTATTTATTTATATTATGAAAGACTTGTTCGATCCACTTTGTTACTTGATTATCCACGGCACTGAGCTGTGATCCATTGCACTAAGCGTGAGCTTACCCCCCATTCCTTAACATTTCAGGTTCAGCAGTTTAATAGATCGTTCTTTCATCTGCTGTTTCGTCATCATCCCTGCCAGTAGAGAAAAGGTTGTGCCAACAGTAGAGTGTCTTTGTTATGTATTTTTCTTGGAAGAATTTGTTGTCTAATGTTAGGCATTGAGCCTTTATTTGTTATTGAGGATATTGTGTTTCCTTTATGGATATTATGTTGAGTTGGATCATGGAGATCCTAGTTTTATGATGATATTTTATTTTCCAGTTTAGATTTTTCCTTGTATTTGGAGGATTAGTCCATATTACAGGGGAAACTCTGCCAGTTTCAGTTCTCCGTCTCACCCCTACCCTACCTAAGGGGACGGGTGTGACATTTAATGGTATCAGAGCCCAGGGTTCATAGATTCTGTAGACACTTCCTTTTCTTGATTAGTTATTCTATGTCTTCTAGCGGTTGACATCTCTCATGTGTTTTCAGATGCCTCCGCGTCTTAGAGTTTAAGGTTCAGGTTGAGTTCGTAGTTGTAAGATAGCAATGTTGGCAAACCTTCTAGGGCACCTCCAGTTGATGAGGAGGTTAATTCTTATGATGGGGAAACCTTTGAAGGGAACCCTAATTCTGTTGTAGGAGATTTGCTAGCCTCGATTTTCGGAGATAGTACTCCAGTTCATCATCTTCCTAGCAGTAATGTTCCTCCTGGTGCTTATCCTTATCCGTATTACTACCCTCCAGCATGGGGTCATGGTCCAACTCAGGTAACTCCTATAGTTAATGAAGATAATATTGCTAAAGGAATGAAAGAATATGGAGCTGTTGAGTTTGATGGGAAGAAGGATCTCATTGTAGCTGGAATTTCTTGGATAGAGTTGAGAAGGCTTTTGAACGGATGAGAAAGAAGACCTTGTTGATACTCATATTTAATTAATCAATATTTAAGATTACATTATGGAATATAACAACTGGGTTGTGTTGCAAGGACAGTATCATCTTCGAATTGATAATCTTCCCATTGACGTTTCGCGCGTAGAGACATTGGAATGAGGCCGTCGATGATTTGAATTTCGAGACACTCAGGAAACTTGATTTTGTTGTAGCCTTGAACGATACTTCTATGTGATTCTTCGATAGTAGTGAAGATTTGCCAGTCTTTATCATTAGTATTACTTTCTAGGCTTCGACGGACTGAGTCTGCGGAGAGAGCTCTAAGATCACAGGAATGATGGAAAGTAATCTCTTCTGGGAAAATATCATCATATCCATAGTAAGCTCTAAGCTTCGGTCTAGATGGCCAACAAGTGAGTCTCCAATTAGTGAGTTGACGTGATGGTATGATTCTTATAAGATGAATTGGGTGGTAGACGAGCGAATAGTCATTCGACCATTCTGGGGTAATGGTTTCGATCCAGACAGTAATACTTTTGTGGCGTTTATACCATCGATACAAAATATTACTGATGAATGGAGGAAGCTCACCAAGGCTATCTTCTGAGATACCAGGATAGTTGGGATGGATTGGACTTGGTCCAAGAATAAATCCATTTAGGAAACCGAGTTCAAACAAAGTACCGAGACTCCACTGGCAATGATTGAAGAAATCATGACTGTTGATGAAAACTGTGGAGTGGAATCTGTGATATCCACAGTGAACAATCGCTGAATTATTTTTGTATTGGATTAGACCATCTGTTTTTCCATTCCAAATGGTTCTAAGAATGTAACACCACCTCATGAAATTGGTAGGAACTCTTGCCACAATTTCCATTGCAACCTCTTTAGGCAAAATAGCGGATGGAGCTTCATTGAGACAATCGTAGATATCTCTCCAAAGGTCTCGGACATATTTGGAGTCTATAACTGCTCGATCAATGACCGGTGTCACACCCGTCCCCTTAGGTAGAGTAGGGGTGAGACGGAGACTAGAAACTGGCAGAGTTTCCCCTGTAATATGGACTAATCCTCCAATTACAAGGAAAAAAAAATCAAAACTGAAAAATAAAATCTCATCATAAAACTAGGATCTCCATGATCCAACTCAACATAATATCCATAAAGGAAATACAATAACCTCAGTATCAATTAAAGGCTCAATGCCTATAATCACATAACAAATTCTCCCAAGAAATACATATCTAGAAATACAGTCTCAAAACATAACAAGACACTCTACTGTTGGCACAACCTTTTCTCTACTGGCAGGAATGATGACGAAACAGCAGATGAAAAGAACGATCTACTAAACTGCTGAACCTGAAATGTTAAGGAATGGGGGGTAAGCTCACGCTTAGTGCAATGGATCACAGCTCAGTGCCGTGGATAATCAAGTAACAAGGTGGATCGAACAAGTCTTTCATAATATAAATAAATACATAAGCTGTAAATCAATATCTCAAACATTTACCTGAAATCGTATCTCATTTATCATAAAACTCAAATCATAAATCTCATTTCTCATAAACTCATTTCTCATAAAACTCAAATCATAAATCTCATTTCTCATAAACTCATTTCTCATAAAACTCAAATCATAAATCTCATTTCTCATAAAACTCATACTGCTCAAAAATACTCTGTAAAGATAAATCTGTTTATTCATCTATATGCACAACCTCAT
>SKCR01001702.1:0-28182 GCA_019454045.1 Zanthoxylum bungeanum | reverse complement strand
GACGTGAAAATTTCCTACAGCTGAAGTCACAGATTGATCAAAGTCCAGCCTAGTGCATAACATGTTATGAAGTTCTTCGTAGTTGGCTTGCATCGAGTGCATATGAAAGTTTAACAAAAAACCAACATAATAACCAGGAAAATAAGACATAATCAAATTACGGCCCAGCCGTTCATCAATCACTATGCCCTGTCGTTCCAGATATCAGATCTTGTCGATCATGTTCAAATCATGAATGCTGGTAGCTCCTCCATCCTTGAGTTCACCACGAAACAATTCATTAGACCTCCGATAAATTTCGATCTCTTTATTTGCTTCTAACAACTCATTGAGTGTTCGCATAATACTCCAAGCATCTGGTACCTTTATGTACTGTCTCAGTAAATCTGAAACCATCGATCTCAAGATGTAGGATTTCACCTTCAGGTTATCATCCTTCTATCTATTAAAAGTTTCTCGCTCTTCTGGAGTGGAGTCAAGATTGATTTCAACAGGCAGTGGATTGACAGTGACATAAGTCAACTTTTCAAACTCCAAGACAAGGCATATATTCATTTCCTATTTGAAATAGTTCTCGGTTTTTTTTAGTTTATTGGTATCCAAAAGTCTCATAAATGGATATGCGGCATCCATCTATAAGATAACATTTTAAACAGTAGCAGACTATTTTTCATTTCAAAATAATAACACTAATTGATTCTAGAATTTTAAATATATTAGTGCCCTCCCACTACATTACGTAATTATGTAATCTCCCTTAACGAAAAAAATAAGAATTTGACTATTAAAATTCCATAATGGGAAGTGGATCCCATGATATTTACTTCAGCCTCACACTATCGACGGTATTGGTCTTCATAAACTCATTAGGTAGACCTCCAATGTCAATCACATTCATGTGACTCTTAGTTTGATACTGAACTGTTTCTTATCCTCATATTATCGAAGGTCTTGGATTAAGACGTATTCCAAGTGTATACTTATCAATGTTCACTAATGAGTTTTTTATGTACACCCTCACAATAATGACGGTATGGGGTGACTACGTTAACTCATCATGCTATATCGAATATTTTACCGGAGCGACCTAAGTTCCGAACACGAATACCCTCACAATAATGACAGTTTTGGGCATTAGTAGTAAGAACTCATTCATCTCCGTATTGCCAAGACAGACCATAAAATAATCCTATAACATTATTAATACTTATTCTCTAAAAGTAATCACCTAATCACGGGAGATTTATGACAATCAAGTCACTAATTTAATTAGGTCAAATTTTAATTTAAAATATGCAATATGACCGGTGCAATCACTCGCGTATAACTCAAGCGCACATATCGTTCAAGTAGTATAAAAAGTATTGATCCCACGAGGACTTAATACATAATCTATTAATTTATGAAGCCAAATATTTACAAGTATCTAATGGATTGGTTGTTTTGATTGGATGGTGACTTTAAAATTAAAACAAGTAAATAAAATGGCGCGAAAGTAGATTAAAGAAAATTCAATATTAAGAAACTATCCAGGGTGGTGACACATAAATAAAATGGCGCGATGAAGTGGTTATTTTATGTTTGTGAAATATATTGGTTTACTAACCTGGAACACGAAATTATGCAAAAGTCTCTGTCGATGGTCATATGCAAATACCCAGTGTAACCCAATTAATCATATGTCTATGTCAACCAAGTTACTTGAATTCATTAAGATTAAGTTCCAATTGTGGTTACCCCCGCCCGACAGGTATATGCATATCCTGTAAGGAAATTTATTAAAGGGTTATTTATCCTCAAGGAAGATCGTGGGCTATTAAGTCTAAGGTTGAAACCTAAAATTCCTTTGTCAAGTTTATTTTAAGTTTACCAGATCAATCTTATTAATGACCAGTTAACAAGAAGAATTAAGCTTAAGACTTAATAAATAAACCTTTATATTACCCAAACTATAAAATAACCCCTTATAAACCGGTAATATTAGAATTCATCACAACCCCAGATAACAGGTTTAGTTATGACACATATTTACGGCTAGTAAAAGCTTAAATAAAATAAAAGACATAAAGTAAATGCTGGAAAGTAAATGCCGGAAAGTAAATGCGGAAAAATAAATGCTGGAATTAAAAATGTAAAAATACAATAAAAGAAAATGATGGGTTAGAGGATCCACTTTTATCACTACTATTTTAGATATCTCCCTTAATATAATATATTAACTTTGCGTGATATTACCAACCTGCCATATAGGCGGTATCCTGATTAAGTCAAATTTATAATTAATTACCAACCGACCAATCAGGCGGTATCCAGTTTAGTCAGGGTAAAACCAATTTTAATAATTACCAACCGACCAATCAGGCGGTATCCTCATTTAGTCAGGTTTTAACTAGTTTATATATTATAATTAAGGGAGATTAATCTAAATATTAGTAATAAAAGTTTTACCTTTTACCCCAGCAAGGAGGAGTTACCTTCTCATTACTGAAAAGTAAAAATTGAAAAGTAAAGAAAGGAAAGTACTATTGCGTAAAAGTAAATTGTAGAAAGTAAAGACTGAAAAGTAAAGAAAAGAAAGTGCAAATGCGAAAATTAATTACTGAAAGCTGTAAATAAACAGACAAGATACAATCTTCTTAGTATTATTAAGGAATTACATAGAAGAAAGTATGAATTGAATTCTGAATTTCGGCCTGAATTTATAGGCACAATAAGCCTTGCGCGTCGCAACGCGCCGTTAATTACGGCGCAAAAACCGGATCTGGTGACATGTGTCCTGCGGCTGTGGGCAGCTGAATTATTATGCTGTAGTGGCGATGTCGATTGTCGGTAGCATGTGATGATGACACGTGTCCGGCGCAAGTAAGCAGATTCGGCGCACGTTAGCGGATTCAGTGAACGTTAGCGGTCGTGACGCAGAAGTGTTGCGCGTCGCGATGCCCAAAAGACAATTTTGCCATTTTTATTCGTTTTTGACTGTTTTGGCCCCGAATTACCTCTAGAGAGTCCTGTTATTTTATTTATCTACAAAATAACACAAAACACATCAAAATATTCAAAAAACTCAAGAAACTATACAAAATATTAGGTCAAATGAGTGGGAAATAGTGAAACATTTACCACTCATCACACCCTCAAACCTAATATTTTGCTAGTCCTCGAGCAAAACAACAAGATAAATTAATATAAACATCTTTAAAATAAAATTAAACTAAGCCACTTTCGTAGGGATCACGATTGCATTTAGCATATGCAACAAGCCTTTAAACCCCTAGGTGTCCATAGTGGACGAGTTATAGTCTCGTGAGGGCTTACAGCGACGATACCCACAAACGTCAATATTAAAACTGTTGGGGTTGGTGCTCAGAGCGCCAATCCGGACCGTATTTATGTTTGATTCATGAATATGAACAATCCCTTTTTCCATAATACTACTTATTTATGGTTGCACCTCTTGTTTTTATATACGTATTCGATCTGATTACGATTAGATTGAAAATAAATGTGGTTTAGTGATATGTATATATTAGACAAAGGCCCGATAATATATAATGCAGTACACAGTTACAAAGATAGTTTGTAATTGACATTGGGAAGTGTCACTGCTAAATGTATATTATCAAATACAATTCCTGGTCAAGATTCACTAACACGGGTCGGTTGGTAAAATCTGTTGAGACCAGTACATGTCGTATATCGAGACTTGGTCCGATGGTTTATCCCAATGAACCATGAGTCTAGGGAGACTCGTATAAAAGTGTAGGTGTTTATAGTGGATAAACACTGAACGACTCACCGAAAATTCTTAATGGATGGTACACCAACATCAATAAGAATCTTATCGGGTTGAGTAGCACTTGTGATTCTTCGACTTGAGATACCGCTATGGGCGCATGAGACATCTTCTACACTTAGATGGCAGTCACGTCACCGATCTATTAAGATCAGACCTCCGCCTGTTCGTTGGGTGTAGATAGATCCTCAGGGTGTCCTGTGTGTGTCAAGATAAGATTCGCCAGTTCTGTGTATCAGAGCATATGTAGTCCATATGATTAGCAATCAGGTAAAACCATGGGCCCGTGGTACAATTTAGAAGCTAGTTCTAAATGTTCTTTTTGAGATTGCTAATAGAATAGTCGACTGGATAATCCCTATAGAGATTTGACGTTTACATCTATATCTCTGGGATTTATCCGGATACCTGTGACGGAGGAATTATACATTTTCCATGACCTCGACCTGTATGATTCAGCGAGTTTATCCGTGATCGTCATAATTTATGGGTGGATAATTATGGACATGAAATTGGATTTCGTGACGGATATGCCTGAATCTAGAGAGTCTCAATAATGAAATATACTCGTAGAGCATTAGGGCAACAATTATAAATAATATTGATTATTTATAAAGTCGTTTAAAGGTTAAACGCAAAATACATGTGAAAGGACCCGATAGTCATTTCCTTAATTTTTGTGTATTTGTATTTAATACTTGATTAATTCAAATACACATTAATTAATTGTCAAATTGAGATATTTGACTAATATCATAAATGAATATATGTATTTGATATTTAATGTAAATATTATACATAAATTTAATATATTTGTATTTAATTAATTAATTAATTATTTAATTGTTAAATGATTAAATTAATTAAAATATAAATATCTTAAGGTTTAGATATTTGTTTTAATGACTTGGTTGCCATTGTTGACTTGTTGAAAATTATCATTAAAGTGTAATGATCATTTTATCAACTTGGCTTAATGAAATTCAAATGAAATTGAAATTAATATGCCTTGTTTTTGCTTTGGCCAAATTCGGCCAAGGCCAATTTGTAACAAGTATATATTGTTTTGTTTCATTTAGGGTTTTATATAACCTAAATCACTTTATCAAATACTCCATTGAAGAAAGAAAAGAAGTTAGAGAGAAAGAATAAGAAAAATCAAAGAAAGCTTGGAATTTAGTAAGTATTTCCAACCTTCCATTAGAGAGTAAATTGTTCCTCTTGTTGTGGGCTTCACTTGGTGATGTTCTTTAGTTTTTCTATTCTTTATTCTTTGTATTTTTCATGGATGAAAGTTTGATGAAGGTGTTTTGCATGTATGATGTTGGAAGAATGTAACTAGTGTAGTTATAAGCATTCTTTTTCATGGTTTTAGAACTTTGTTGCTAATCTAGAGTTGTTGACCTACTCTTAAATGACCTATATTTGACCTATAGTTATTTCATTGTGTTGAGACTTTAATTGGATGGAAGAAACATGATTAAAGTAATTGATTTAACCAATTTGGTCTAATTTGTCCAATTTGAAGAAATTGAAAAATTAGGGTTTAAGACCTCTTCCAAATTTGAGGCTTTTCATTTTTATGGTGTATTTGGATGTTTATATGATGCATGTAAAATATTGGGTTGATTGGATTTTGCCTTGATGTGTTTTGAACCATGAAAGTACAAAATGCACAAACCCCCCCTAATGGAGGCTCTCGGCCAAGGCACTCAAAATTGGGATTTTTGTTGCTTTTGGTGTTTTGACATTTGGCACATGTTAAATTCATCTTATAAATGATTTAGAATCATCCAAAATTGATTTGAACAATATTCGGGTAATTCGGTAAATTCACATAAATTTGATTTATTGAATTTTATTTCATAATTTTATTATTGGGTAATTAAATAAATATGTTTATTTAATTAATCTGAGAAAAAGTTTTGAAATCGAAAAATTTGATTTTCCACCGTTTCCGCTGCGTTACTGGATTCTGCCCCTAAAAACCCCTACAAAATGTTATCAGAGCAAGTCTGATTCTAGGCCCCCTAAAATGATTAGCTTGTTTGATTCAATGTTTAATCATGTTTTTAACTTATACATGCATGTCATAATCTAATTTGATTAGATTTAGGGTGTATGACACTTAGAGGAATATCCCCGCTTAATAAGGTTTTGAAGTAACTAGTATTTGGAATACTTGTTTCTTGGTCCGTCTTGTCAATACGGTTTATAAATATTTTTTCGTGACTACATCCGAGACCGTGCCTCTGCTGTGAGGATGTAGCCGATAGAGATTTATTTATGCCGGATGTATATTAGATACTAGATAAATTCAAGCGAAAGCGGAATCCTGAACGTGCCCTAGCTGTCAGGGTTACGCAAGTAACTTGAGTTTATCATTGACGAGTTTGACCTTGGTACGTCTCCTTGTGGGCCTGCCTTAGTAGCGACAATGAGAAACGACCAGGACCAAAAACCCATGAGTCACTAGTAAGTGATTGACAATGAGTTGTCTACCTGTGAATATACGTAGGCGAGACCGTGCCTCTGCTGTGAGTCGAAATATATTCATGGGGTCCACTTCCCATTATGGAATTCGATTTAATTATTGAATTCTCGTTTTTCCTTTGGGGATTACGGTATTACGTAAAATAGTGGGAGGCACTGCTAAGTTTAAAATATTCCATAACTTTGGCAGTGTGTATTATTATGGAAATAGCCGCTTATTTGTTTTCCTTAATCTATATTAGATAGAATTAAACTTTTAATTCACTACATACATATTTTGATATGTTATCTGACTTGACTCTTGGTTGCAGTAATTCTAGAATAGGTTATAGATACTAATGGACTAGGATATTATTAGATTGGTCTAAACCATCGGGAACTGTTGTTCCGATTTTCTTGAAAAATCAAGATGGTTAATGACTTAGTTTCTAAGTCATGATAGATAATCTAGATAGATATCCCTTTTAGGATATAATACTTTAGAGAGAATAGTTTCTTATGCAGTAAGAATTGACTTGAATTAGTTCATGTCTCGAGATTCTTGACTGGCATTAAGAAAGCCCCATTAGGTATTTGTTTATCTAGTAATGACGTTTCTTAGTTTTAATGACCTTTAGAGGCAATGTGTCTGACACAATTTGCTAATCAGTTATTTGCAATTGTTGTGAATAGTTGAATGCAAATAGTAAAGCTAAAGAAAGGAGATACGTATAATTGTGTATAGAAAATATCGATTTTCACAATACAACAACTATAGGTATTGGATACCAGATCTCCCGTCTAGTTATTTAAAATATTAGTTAACGATTGTTTTGATATTTGATATCGGAACTTGCGACTATTGGATAGTTACTTGTTCTTAATAAACAATTGTTATATATATTTTAAATACAACTAGTAGTGTCATTGACGTAGAGATAAACATTAAGAAAAATTATTCGGTAAAATAAATAATTTAGAACAGTTCTTTATGAGTTTAATAACTTAAGCATTATATGCTTATTCTGTATGGTAAAAGATGGTTTGATACTAGATCACACCACACATCCTTATCCATTTAATGAATATTGTATTCAGGAAGGTGATTAAGATCTCGTTTAACCAATGATTGTCATTGGACCACCAGATTTATTAAACTGATACATTAGATGTATGTAGTTTAATAAATAATAATTGCTTAAGATAGTTTTATTTATTTCGTAACTTAGTTGATGAATTGTCATAACTTAGTTACGTGTTTCTGAAGGAACACATATTGAACATCTTGAAATGATCAAGAACTTTCAATCTGTTCTAATGAAACGCAGATTGAACATATTTGACTTGTTCAAATATATTCAATCTGAAATTTTGAAAACGTGATCCTTAAAATTCATAACAAGTCTTTGAATTGTTCAAAGATCTTTGATATGATCAAACATATGAATTTAAAGCAATTAGTTATAAGGTTATTCAGTGAATATGATTCATATTCAATATTATTCTTCCACGATTCCATCTTGATGGAATTAAGTAGTGGGAGCAGTTGAATCTTATATGATTTGATTCGTTTGATATTGAATATTACCGAATTAGTTGCAATACTCTTGGGGTTATGCTCCAGTAACACTAGTTCATCTTTTTAATTTAGGTTCCATTAATTTCTACAGTTACATATATGATATGTATATGTAGAAAATCTGAATCTTGGAACGTTTGAGATTTGAATATTTCTTTTATATAATAGTTATATAATGGAAATTACTTACACCTTGGAGGTATAAATAAAAGTTTATCATTTATTCTATTTGATAGAATATTGTATTCTATTTAATAAAATATCTTTCCTACGATCCTAAGTAATAAAATTGTTTTATTACTTGGTGTGTAACATCAGATGTTAATTATTGTAGAAAAGACTTGATTTATTGAAGTCAATTGTGAGAATGATAAACTATAAATGGAACTACGTAATTAATAAGATGAAACAACCCTTATATATATTCTATATGAGTTTAATAGGATATCAGAATCATTTACGAGTATTTGATACTTAATGATTCTGTTGTTTTCTTACCGAAGAAAATTATCCTATAACTTATAATGGAAGCGATATTTGATATCGATTCTGGAAGTTCACCATTGAACCATAGATCTAAGATTGTTCATAGTTTACTACGATCAAGTTTTGAACTTGATTAAGCTTTCATTATGAATTAGTTCATGATATGAGCTAATTGTTTGCGCAGTGAAAGCAGTGTGAGCTTATTAAAGGTTTGACCTTTACAATATGACAGTGAGAAAAGTTATACTCAACAATCTATTGTAGATTCAGAGAAAACTTATCTCTAGTCATGCTAATTGAACAATTAAAGATATATTGATTAATGTTGATATTAAACTGTATATTTTAGCTAAAGAATGCAAAGTGGCGTTTTTGAAAGACTTATTCAGATAAAAGATCAGTTGTGATTTCTTCATTTGAAGAGTTCGTTCTGGAATGGCCTTAGAGTTTGTGTTCTGTTGAGATTGCAGATTAGTATGCTAGCTTATAGAGCCTATTGTAGACTCGGATAAGTCTTCCGGAAATCTGTGTTCTCTATTTTTGACATCAGTCAGATTGTCTGATCTTGTCAAAGTATAGAGAATACATATGTGTTTGAAGGGTTAGTAGGAGCGTACAAATTACTTTTTATTGTTAAATATCCTAACAACATTATCATTATTATAGTAATAATGAGATGTTTGTGAGGTAAAAGGTTTACCTAAGTTTTCTTTACTCCGTGAAAGCAGTGGGAGTAGTCTCTGTTATATTTGATATAAAGTTTTATATAAGATATAAAACTAAGAGACTTGTGAGATACTCCTATTATTCGTGCATTAGATGTGATCTAATAAAAGACACAACAATAACTGTTTGACAGTTATTGTGTGTCTTATATATAGTATTCATCTTTCGTAAATGATGATTCCTTTTTCGAAAGAGATATTGATTAGAATGTCTAATCAATCTTATGTATCATTTGATGATGACATAATGAATGCTTTATTATGTGCGATTAAAGATATCAATTTAATCGTAATTGTTACGAGTTATTTTGATATCCTATAGACCATACGATGGATCTTGAAACACGTTCTTTGTGATCTTTGAGATATTAAGAACGACTTTCTAGTTCATGGAGAATACAGTCTGCAACCATTAGGGTCATATTAGTTTTGAGACTAATTATGACGTTAGACAGTCTACGTCATAAAGAGTCACAAAAGATGCAGTGGGAGTGTCACGAAGGATTCTACTATTTAGTGGAATTAGATGCAACTTATGAAGTAATGACTTACGAAGTTGCATAGTGACCTTATAAATTAGAAGTTTTATATTGGTGTTGTGCTTGCGGTTGTCCTCATAGTATTTTGGATTTAATCCATGAATACTTAGACAACTCAGTAGCTGTAGCACAATACAGATATAGAATCAGTGTCATATTAATGTATAATTTAGATTCTACAAAATATGAATGATGCTGACTATAGGAAATGATGGAGTTTGTTTGACAAACTCAATATGTCATAGCGGACCTACTTCTTGTTGCCTACCTCTTAAGTGCGAGGGGAGCTTTTGAGAGCCATGAGTATACTATACACATTGAGATGTGTATATGATACCGTGGATTGGCACAAGAGCAAGTAAGAGAAATTGTTGGGGTTGGTGCTCAAAGCGCCAATCCGGACCGTATATATGTCTGATTCATGAATATAAACAATCCATTTTTCCATAATATTACTTATTTATGGTTGCACCTCTTGTTCTTATATACATATTCGATCTGATTACGATTAGATTGAAACTAAATGTGGTTTAGTGATATGTATATATTAGACAAAGGCCCGATAATATATAATATAGTACACAGTTACAAAGATAGTTTGTAATTGACATTGGGAAGTGTCACTGCTAAATGTATATTATCAAATACAGTTCTTGGTCAAGAGTCACTAACATGGGTCGGTTGGTAAAATCTGTTGAGACCAGTACATGTCGTATATCGAGACTTGGTCTGATGGTTTATGCCAATGAACCATGAGTCTAGTGAGACTCGTATAGACATGTAGGTGTTTATAGTGGATAAACACTGAAAGACTCACCGAAGATTCTTAATGGATGGTACACCAACGTCAATAAGAATCTTATCAGGTTGAGTAGCACTTGTGATTCTTCGACTTGAGATACCACTGTGGGCGCATGACACATTTTCTAAACTTAAATGGCAGTCACGTCACCGATCTATTAAGATCAGACCTCCGCCTGTTCTTTGGGAGTAGATAGATCCTCAGGGTGTCCTGTGTGTGTCAAGATAGGATCCATCAGTTATGTGTATCAGAGCATAGGTAGTCCATATGATTAGCAATCAGATAAAAACCATGGGCCCGTGGTACAATTTAGAAGCTAGTTCTAAATGTTCTTTTTGAGATTGCTAATAGAATAGTCGACTGGATAATCCCTATAGAGATTTGACGTTTACATCTATATCTCTGGGATTTATCCGGATACTGTGACAGAGGAATTATACATTTGCCATGACCTCGACCTGTATGATTCAGCGAGTTTATCCGTGATCGTCATAATTTACGGGTGGATAAATTATGGACACGAAATTGGATTTCGTGACGGATATGCCTGAATCTAGAGAGTCTCAATAATGAAATATACTCGTAGAGCACTAGGGCAACAATTATAAATAATATTGATTATTTATAAAGTCGTTTAAAGGTTAAACGCAAAATACATGTGAAATGACCCGATAGTCATTTCCTTAATTTTTGTTTATTTGTATTTAATACTTGATTAATTCAAATACACATTAATTAATTGTCAAATTGAGATATTTGACTAATATCATAAATGAATATATGTATTTGATATTTAATGTAAATATTATTCATATATTTAATATATTTGTAATTAATTAATTAATTATTTAATTGTTAAATGATTAAATTAATTAAAATATAAATATCTTAAGGTTTAGATATTTGTTTTAATGACTTGGTTGCCATTGTTCACTTGTTGAAAATTATCATTAAAGTGTAATGATCATTTTATCAACTTGGCTTAATGAAATTCAAATGAAATTGAAATTAATATGCCTTGTTTTTGCTTAGGCTAAATTCGGCTAAGGCCAATTTGTAACAAGTATATATTGTTTTGTTTCATTTAGGGTTTTATATAACCTAAATCACTTTATCAAATACTCCATTGAAGAAAGAAAAGAAGTTAGAGAGAAAGAATAAGAAAAATCAAAGAAAGCTTGGAATTTAGTAAGTATTTCCAACCTTCCATTAGAGAGTAAATTATTCCTCTTATTGTGGGCTTCACTTGGTGATGTTCTTGAGTTTTTCTATTCTTTATTCTTTGTATTTTTCATGGATGAAAGTTTGATGAATGTGTTTTGCATGTATGATGTTGGAAGAATGTAACTAGTGTAGTTATAAGCATTCTTTTCATGGTTTTAGAACTTTGTTGCTGATCTAGAGTTGTTGACCCACTCTTAAATGACATATATTTGATCTATAGTTATTTAATTGTGTTGAGACTTTAATTGGATGGAAGAAACATGATTAAAGTAATTGATTTAACCAATTTGGTCTAATTTGTCCAATTAGAAGAAATTGAAAAATTATGGTTTAAGACCACTTCCAAATTTGGGGATTTTCATTTATATAGTGTATTTGGATGTTTATATGATGCATGTAAAATATTGGGTTGATTGGATTTTTCCTTGATGTGTTTTGAACCATGAAAGTGCAAAATGCACAAACCCCCCCCTAATGGAGGCTCTCGGCCAAGGCACTCAAAATTGGGATTTTTGTTGCTTTTGGTGTTTTGACATTTGGGACATGTTAAATTCATCTTAGAAATGATTTAGAATCATCCAAAATTGATTTGAACAATTTCGGACTAAAATGAACAAAATGCCAAGTGTAAGGGCAATTTAGTAAATTCACATAAATTTGATTTATTGAATTTTATTTCATAATTTTATTATTGGGTAATTAAATAAATATGTATATTTAATTAATCCGAGAAAAAGTTTTGAAATCGGAAAATTTGATTTTCCACCGTTTCCGCTGCGTTACTGGATTCTGCCCCTAAAAACCCCTACAAAAACTAATGCACTCAAAAGTAAAAAGACAAGAGAAAAGAGAATAAATAAGTTAGTGACTAAAAATGTGAAACTTTTTATCCAAGTTAAGAGTTATTTTCTTTCTTTCTAAATTACTGAATAAGTAAATTCTCCGATTATTTTTATCATTCTCCATACACACAGCTAACAAGATAGTAATCAACTCATTGTGCCCATAATATTCACAAGTGTAGTTGAAAAGAGGGTAATATTTTTGTCCTAAAGTTATATTAGAATTCACATTTTTTTAAGCAATGGAATATTTTTCTGTTTTTTTTTTAATTTTTTTTATATATATATACAATATCATCCATCCATGTAACGAGCTTTGGGCCAGTGACTCCCAAACCAGTTGGCTTTAGGACACTAGGTGTTAAGACACCCCTACAGACTCATCAGATCTCAGACGTGTTTTTTTTAATATTTTTTTATCCCATCGTTTTTTTAGATGCTTCCTCCAATTGAACTAGAGCACTGAATATTACAAACTCGTCAATTACTACTCATGTTCGTATGTTACCCTGTATGTTTATAATACATGTCAACTGAACATATGAAGATCCATTTTAATCAGTATTATGGAGAATTCACAAATTAAATAATTCAAAAGGAAATAAACAAAAATTAACTTGTTCCGAAACATGTTTAGATACGTCTCAGGAATGGAAATTCCTTACATAGCTATCTCACACCAATTTCACTTGATTAATCAAGTTAAAAACACAAAAACATAATATATATATATATATATATTTTTTTTTTAATTTCTATAAATTTCTTTAATTTTTTGAATTTTTCGAAAATTTTTGACAAAAAATAACACAATAAAAACAAAATACTAGTCAACTATTCCCCTCCCCCAAACCTAAATGAGACATTGTCCCCAATGTCTTAAAAAGTAGAAGATGAGTTTAGAAGATAATACCTGGTTAGTTGAAATTCTACATCTAAAAATATCAATTAAATGTTAAGATCCAGATTTATCCGACACTTTTTACCACGATCAGTATCATACCAGTTAATCTTGGAAAGGATAGGGTCAATTTGTAGTTCAAATGCTAAGATTTGGTCAATTAAATATGGGGCAGTTCTGGCAGTGAAAAGGAGTTCTTTTACAGGTTTTGACATGAACCCATTTCTCCGGGCATAATCAAGAAACACACAAAGAAAATCATAATATTCATCAGCATTAAACAGTCCAAGTGGTTTCTGGTGTATGTTCAAGTTCGCCCAAGATAGTACTGAAAAAATTTCCTCCATCGTACCCAAGCCACCTGGCAATGCAATAAAAGCATCAGCACGGTTAATCATTTCCACCAGTCGTTCGGACATACTTGGCACGATAAGTTCCTCTCTGTTTGATGGTCCTATAAGATTCGCCTATGCCAAAGGATTTGGGATGATTCCCAAGACTTGACTGCCTCCATCATGTACAGCCCTTGAAACGATCCCCAATAGTCTAAGATTGCCACCGCCATATACTAAGTGCATATTCATTTCAGCTATGACTCGACCCAATTCCTGTGTTGCCGCTACAAATTCTGGCTTAGAACCAACACTAGTACCGCAAAACACACTGATTTTTACAACCTGTCTTCTTGAAGTGACTTCCATTTTTGTATTTCTTTCTCAAATCTGGATGCCTTCAAAAGTGCAAAGATGAGTTGAATTTATAACACCTGGAAAAAGAGTGAGTAATAATAGCACTAGTACCTGCGAAATGACAATTATTAGCTAAACAATAAAATATATCGTGAAATGTCAAAAATTCTCGATCATGTCGGAGAAAATAAAAGAAAATATCAAAATAAATCACAATTATTAGATAAAAGACAATGTAAATAATATTTATAAGAAATAACGGCTTGAATGACGTCTACGTGTCAGGGATAAGCTTCCCATCCAATTTTCTTATAAATTGGCAAACAAGGTCTTTTAGAGTCAGATTCCCGAGACTATACTGTTGTTTTTCTTTACGGAATTGTGTACATAACATGTGAATTGCGTGATGCACATATCCACTGGAATGCGTCTCAAGAGTCTTAGATATGTTATCCAAAGACTCTTTACTCAAGGCATTCCTAATGAATTTAATCTTATATTCACGGTTATTAGACACCATTCCTAAAGAACAGCAACGAGTATTATATGTCATGCGAGCACATTTATAACAAACACCCATTCTTTTAGCTCTTCTCTTTTTAGCTAGGTGCTTCTTCCTAAACCAGACATATATGAAATAAAAGAGTCAGAGGACTCACCTGCCAATCGGACCCGTGTTTCAATAATCCAATGAATGTCATTAGGAATACCTTTGATCATTAGAAGTCTCATCCGTTCCATGCGTACTTTGTAGGTCTTCATCAGAGAGTTTTGAGGAAGAGAATGAAATTACTTGTGAAAATTTGCGAGAGCGTCTTCCATCCTGAAATGATTTTACCTGTAAAATTTTAAACACAAAAAAATAAAACACACCAAATTATAATATATACACAAATTGCATGGGTTGCCTCCCAGCTAGCACTAAGTTTAAAGTCGTCAGCTAGACATGACTGCCCGAACGTTAGGCTGGATCTGAAAGTGTGACACTTTTTTTGTCGCTCAAATGATTCTCCCTAATAGTGCATGACATGCTGACTGTTAACCTTGAATGTTTCGTTGGTGTTGGGATCAAGTAACTCATAAACTCCATATGGTAAAACCTGAGTGATCACAAATGGACCTGACCACCTTGACTTCAACTTTCCAGGAAACAGTTTCAACCTTGATTTGTATAACAACACCTGCTGCCTTGGTTCCAATTTTCTGCGCACTATCTTTCGATAATGTCATTTCTTGGTTTTTTCTTTGTACAATTTGGCATTATCATAAGCCTGTAGGCGAAATTCCTCCAATTCATTGAGGTTGTGGAGTCTTTTCTCTCCCGCAGCTTGTAGATCAAGATTTAACTTCTTCAGTGCCCAGTACGCCTTGTGTTCAAGCTCTAATGGCAGATGGCACGCTTTTCCAAACACCATTCGATATGGGGACATACCAATGGGTGTCTTGTAAGCTGTCCGATAGGCCCATAATGCGTCATCCATATTGTAGACCAGTCTATCCTTGTTGATCCAACGGTTCTTTCTAAGATTCTTTTGATTTCCCTATTTGAAACAAACTTCAACCTGTCCATTTGACTGTGGATGGTAGGCAGTTGCAACTTTATGAGTAACTCCGTATTTGGATAAGAGTGTATCGAAGTATATGTTGTAGGAATGTGTGCCACCATCACTGATAATCGCCCGACATATTCCGAAGCGAGTGAAAATATTATTTTTAAGGAATTTAATCACCACGTTTGAATCATTGGATGGCAGTGCAATTGCTTCAACCCATTTGGAGACGTAGTCTACTGCAACTAGTATGTACAAGTTTCCGAATGATGGAAGAAAGGGTCCCATAAAATCAATACCCCATACATCAAATATCTCCACTTCCAGAATGTTTTGCAGAGGTTCTTCATTTCTCCTCGAAATATTTCCCGTTCCCTGGTACCTATCACATTGAAGCGCAAATAGATAAGCATCTTTAAAAATATTGGGCCAGAACAAACCTGATTGTAGGACTTTGGCTGCAGTTTTATTTCCGCTGAAGTGTCCACCGTATGGTGATGAATGACAATGCTGCATGATACTATTGACCTCTTCATGTGGAACACAACGTCTCAGTAATTGATCAGCACATCATTTGAATAGGTACGACTCATTCCAGACATAATGCTTGACTTCTTTGAAGAACTTCTTTCGTTGTTGAGTTGTCCATTCCAACGGCCATTTTCCCGATACTATGTAGTTGTCATAGTTAGCATACCAAGGGACATCATGTTGTTTCATGGCAAACAACTGTTCATCTGGAAAAGTTTCTTTGATTGTAAGTTCTTTGCCAGCTGTTTCTCCATTCTTGAGCCCCGATAAGTGATCTGCCACTTGGTTTTCTATCCCTTTCCTGTCTCAGATGTCCAAGTCAAATTCTTGCAGTAGAAGAATCCAACATATCAATCTGGGCTTGGCATCTTTCTTCGCGATCAGGTATTTGATTGCTGAATGATCTGTGTAGACCACCACTTTGGGACCCAGCAGATAAGAGCAGAATTTATCAAAAACAAACACAACTGCAAGAAACTCCTTTTCAGTGGTTGTGTAGTTGAGTTGAGCTTCATTCAGAGTTCTGCTGGAGTAGTAAATGGTATAGAAATTTTTTTCTTTGTGTTGTCCCAAAACTGCACCTACAGTAAAATCACTAGCATCGCACATCACATCAAATGGAAGGGTCCAGTCTGTTGCTACAATGATGGGGGCAAAGACCAGCTTTTGTTTCAAGATTTCAAAAGCTTCATGCCATTCTTTGGTGAAGTTGAAAGGCACATCTTTTTCCAGAAGCTTGCACAGAGGTTTAGCAATCTTTGAGAAGTCTTTGATAAATCTCCTGTAAAAGCCAGCATGTCCGAGAAAACTCCGAATCCATTTGACAGTTGTTGGTGGAGGTAGTTTTTCAATTGTTTCAATCTTGTTTTGTCTACCTCGATTCCCTTTTGTGAGATCCGATGTCCAAGAACAATGCCCTCCTGCACCATGAAGTGACATTTCTCCCAGTTGAGTACCAGGTTGGTATCTTCGCATCTTTGTAACACTTGTTCTAGATTTTGCAAGCAGTGGTCGAACGAGTCTCCAAACACAAAGAAATCATCCATGAAAACCTTCATACGTTATTCCAGCATGTCTGAGAAGATGGCCATCATGCAATGTTGAAATGTGGCAGGAGCATTACATAGTCCAAATGGCATCCTGCGGAAAGCAAAAGTACCATATGGACATGTAAAAGTTATTTTCTCCTGATCTTCTGGGGTAATGGCCGATTGTACCCTAAATATCCATCCAGAAAGTAATAGAATTCATGTCCTGCCAGTCTATCCAGCATCTGGTCAATGAATGACAGCAGAAAATGATATTTCCTTGTTGCTTTGTTGAGCTTCCGGTAGTCCATGCATACTCTCCATCCAGTCACCGTTCTTGTTGGAATTAGCTCGTTCTTTTCATTTGTGACTATATTGATTCCTCCTTTCTTTGGAACACATTGCATAGGTCTCACCCAAGTGCTGTCAGAGATGGGGTAGGTGATGTCGGAATCCAACCATTTGATAATTTCTTTCTTCACGACTTCCTTCATGATTGGATTGAGTCTCTGTTGATGTTCCACTGTCGGTTTGTACTTGTCATTCATCAGAATCTTGTGCATACAAAATGATGGACTAATACCTCGAATGTCTGCTATAGTCCAGCCAATGGCTTTCTTGTGTTCTCGTAACACTCTTAACAACTTTTCTTTCTGTTCCAATGTTAGCGAAGAAGAAATAATCACAGGTAATTCAGAAGTGTTTCCTAATAATGTATACATGAGATGGCTCGGAAGTAGTTTTAGCTCCAGCTGCGGTGGTTCTTCAATTGAGGGTTTGATTCATTCCTTATTCTGGTAGTTCCAGACTTTCCACCTGTGGTGTCGATTTGAAGTGAAATGGCTTGTCAAGATAGTTGATACATTCCAGAATTCAGCATCTAGTTCACTGTCAGTCATGTTGGTGATGCAAGCTTTAAGTTTATCTATAGAAGTTGGATCAATATCCTGGATGATACAATCAATAACATCAACTTTGAAACATTATTCTTCATTTTCATCGCTTGGGAATTTCATGGCTTTGAAAACATTGAAGGCAACTTCTTGGTCAAACACTTTCATTGTTAGTTCTCCTTTTTGCACATCAATAACAGTTTGACCTGTAGCCAAGAATGGTCTCCCCAAGATAATAGGTACATCTTTGTCTTCCTCAATGTCAAGGATAATGAAATCTGCTGGGAGAATGAGTTTGTCGACTTTGACCAGTACATCTTCAACTACTCCTCTCGGAAATGCGAGCGTTCTATCAGCAAGTTGCAGATAGACAGAGGTGGGAATTGCTTCTCCAATATGTAGTTTCCTGTAAATCGAAAAAGGCATCAAATTAACACTTGCACCTAATGTTGGAGTTCTACGGTCCCAAGGATTGAATAATCAAGCATAAAACACATGCGAATACAATCAAAGAAGTCACGGAATACTCACAATGATCGGTTGAGGCAATGCGGTGAAGAACAAAATCATTTTCTGCCCTCCTAGTGTGCTCGGCAGTGCACTGAAAACAGCCCACTGTTTCGGCTCTCCAAAATCGGCAATGGTGATCCATGAAGCTCCAAGCTTCTCGAATGGTGTTCCAAGCCCACGGGTGGGTTTCCCTATCACCTTCGCAAGACTCCGATGTGTGCTATGTTGGACAATTATGACCCATAGCGTCACTATTTGTACAGATCATGGTGTTGTTGTACAAATTAACTATGTGACAAAGAGATTGCACTCTTATCATTTGTGATTAGATCACCTAGATGTATAAATGATATGAGGTCCTTATGATTAGTTCCTGGATTGAGATGATATGAGACAGTATCAGTCCTCGATGGATTAATCATTAAATATCCCTAGTCAAAGTATTATCGAGATTGGACATCGATAATGCGTAAAAGACTAGTATTACACTTGTGCGCGTTGTGAGGGCACAATAGCATAATTCTCATATATTTGGGTATTGGATACTCATGCAAGTGTAATAGGAGGTTGTGTTTTACCGATGGTACGGAAAACAGCTTCGCTCTGGATAGACCTCTCAGAATTCCATTGGTAGTATGACTATGTGTTTATGGAAGTCCGAAATCAGGGTAGGTGTATTTGGTCTTAACCTGAGACTTGCACCGCTAATACTTGCGACAATCAATATGCTTTGGTTTTGGTCGTCAAGGGCTTTAACCGGTTCTGTGTACGCCTCTGCTGGGTTATATTGAGAATCGTAGTGTATTGGGTGTGATGTCAAGACGGAAGTATCACTCCAGTCATAGTGGAGATGATGTCACGTAGGATACGGAACTAGTACTCTTAAGTACTGCAGTCATCGGGATGATATGACTAGGTCATGTTCATCCGATTATAGAGACTAGTTACAAGACATCCTGACATGTGTTTCGTAAGGGGCAGACATAATTCTAGCCCCAGGCCTAGCACGTGACATCCGAGACTGGATCGCAATACAGTATACTACGTATACTACGCCTACATAGATTGTATATTCTAGTAAGAATATTTAGGCACGGTGCTTGGGTGCTGCACGGTGCTTGAAGCCAACCATGTCTTGTAAATCCGTAAGCATGTGGTACGAGGTACGCACTTAATCGGATAGTCCGATAACAGGATTTACTGCCAACATATCCAGAGGTCTCTTGGGTCGCTTCCCAAAGATTCACCGATGACAGTTGACTTAAACTAGAATTAATCTGGGATTAATTTAGAGAGAGAAAATTAATCTGGGATTAATTGAGGCTTTATTTAATCTGGGATTAAATGTGTTCGGAAGAGAGAGAACACGATTAATTTGGAATTAATCGGTAAAAAAATTTAATAGTTAAATTTGATTTTTCTATTTAATTTATTTGTATGGGCTAAAATTAATATGTCGAATATATTAATATGAATTGGATTTCATTACGAAATTAAAGTTGGACTTTAATACGAGCGAACGAATTACTTTAGAATTAATTCGTAAACGACATTCGTAATATATTTACGAGGCGTAGTCATTTAATTAAGTTAGATTTAATTATTTAGCGACAGAAATTCGTTTAATCGGATTAAACGAATCCGAGCCACGGCAAACATTCTTAGAATCCATTTGAATTTTGAATTCAAATGTGGGGCCCACTTCACATGTGGTAGTTGGGATGGTAGTTGGCATTTATGCCAAGCCACCAACTTTCCAACTACCTTGGAATGGTTTTGGTGAAACCATTTACCCAACCACCTTGTTTAGGTGAAAAGGGTAAATTGGTTTTACCAAAAGGCATCTCTCTCTCTCATTACACAACACTTGACACAAGAAAACCCTAATTGATTTAGCAAATGGGCATGAGCTTCATCCTTGCTATGGGCGTGAGCTTCCTTTCTCCTCTCTTTGATTTTGTGGCAAAATCAACAAAGCTAGCACTTGTAGAAGTCTTCTAAGGTGATAGGGAAACCAACTCAAAGCTTGGAATCAACACAAAGGTTGGATCTTGGAGATCTTCATTCACAACTCAAAGCTTGGAATCAACAAAGGAAGGATCTTGGAAACCAACTCAAAGCTTGGAATCAACAAAGGAAGGATCTTGGAGATCTTCATTCAAAATTTTAAAAGCTCAAATCCATTCAATGTAAGTAATTCCGCAACTTATAATGAATTTATGAACATCTTTTCTTACTTATTATATCCTTGGCATGTTCTAGGAACACTTACAATGGTATCAGAGCCAATTTTAAGCATGAAAATTTTAGGGTTCATGAGACTAAAATTTGGGGCTTTTGTGTTTTGAGCATGATTCCTTCAAATTGATGCTTTGAGCATGCTTAGATTATGGTAACTTAGAGTTGTGCATGATTAGATTTGGAATAAATTGATTGGATCAAATTTTTTAATATTCCTTAGTGTGGCCGAAACCTCACTGTAATGCACTGTAGTTTATTTTTTTTATAACATCATTGGATGTGTTTAAATACATGATTAAATGTTGATTGTTGGTTTGATTGGATTGGAATCAAAGTCAATAATGTTTATGTTAAATTCAAGAGCACGTTGAGCATGAAATGATGTGTTTTGGCTTAAATTTGTGTTGAGCATAAATTGATGGATTAAGCATGATTAATTAAGTTAATTGGTATTTTGGAAATATTGAGTTTAATTAATTAATCATGGCTAATACACTTTAATTAAAATAATTGTGATTTTGGAATATTATAATTATGTTAATAAGCCTTTAAATTATGAATTGGGCTAAAAGTGTGTACTTGGGCTTAATGGGCTTGGTTTGAACAAGTTTGGTTTTGGAATTTTGGATTGGATCCAATTGGGCCCAAAATCAATTCCTTAAAGTCCAAATACATCACTTGGCCCTTTAAAGAATTTAATTGGGCCTAAATTAATTTGTAGGCAATAAGGTGATACCTATTGGGCCTTGGCATTTTGGGTTTGACCCATTATAGCCAAAGCCCATGCCTTAAGAATTAATTAAAAGCCCATTGGACTTTAATTAAAATGACATTGGATGTTATTGGGCCTTTGAGACCCATCAAGATTGGATTTGGAATCCAAGTCTTTAAGGCTTATAAGTAAGTTTAAATATTTAATTTGGAATTAAATTTGGAATTAGCATTGAATACAAATAAATTGGATTTAAAGTTGTAGTTCAATATAATTCAAGAATTCTTACTTTGAGTATTTATTCTTAAACGAGTTTGACTCACGCAAATCAAATCGTTATTTGAACATTGGATGATATTAATTCAAAGATTAATTAATTGGATTAGATTGATTGAATAACATGATTTGTATGAGTACATGAATGTGTTGTATGAATAATGTATATCGGATGGATATTAGAAGGGCGAGGGCAATTTTGGAAATTGTAATAAATTTAGAATTTATTAAATTGGACCTGCGTGTCCAGTCTTTTTCTCTCCTTATTCTTTGTATTTCTCTTCTCACCAATTCCCCTCAATGTAAATGAGGTTTCTTTATTGTATTATGTAATTGGGTAGAAGTTAGAATAGTTCTAGCCGGGGAGAGGAAAGAGAGTGATTTGTTCTAGGAACAATTTGTGACATATCCATCCGCATATCATTATTAATTTATTTATCGCGCCTTATTATGCTTTTAGAATGCATGCTTAAAGGGGTATGATGAGACCTAATCAAAGATAATAAATTGGTTGCCAATTTACGCGAAAAACCCTCAAAACATATTAAGCGTTTTTCCTTCCGTTGAGTGATTCTTACTCAAGATCCAAAGTTGGCATTGGTTTGTTGGCCAAAGTCAAGACCTTTATCAATTGCGGATGTGTTTGAATCATGAGAGTTTTGTTCCATATCAGTGTCTTGTCCAAGTCATGATTTGTTGGCCAAAGTCAAGATCAATTCTTGTCCATCGACATTGATTACGAAGCTTTCCATGTCAATGGGTCCCGCTTAACTGGAATCATTAAGCATGTTGTGCCAAAGCCAATGCTTAGTTGATTCAGAGGAAAAAGGTTAGGAAAATATATTGGATATATTGGCATATATATTGTATATATGTTTCGGACTTGGATGTCCACCTACTGGATCTAGGAATTGGATGAGATCCAATTGATCTTAGAGATCTACCTAGTTAAATATCATACAATTGTTGGCCAAAGTCAAGATTGTGTGTTATTTAACGGGATCCTAGCCCACTAGGAAACAAGGTTTCCCGAGTACTCAACAGAGGGTTAGAGGCTCGCTGAAAAATAGTGGGAGGCAAGTATTAGATTTGCAATTTCGTTTAAATACTTGCCAATACACGCTCATTTCATTTTTCGTCATAATTTATTTTTAAATATATTAGTTGGACTAATATTTAATTGTTGTTTTAATTAAACAGTTGGACTGTATTCAAACTACTTCATTTATAGTTGATTATATAATTAGATTATAGTAATCAATATATTTGAATTTTACCCTTAATTTATAGTTGATTATATAATTGGATTATAGTAATCAATATATTTGAATTTTACCGATCATTTATAGTTGATTATATAATTGGATTATAGTAATCAATATATATTTGATTTTAACCCATAAAATTGTAATTAGTTATATAGTTAGACTATAATAATCATTACATTAGATTGTACCCAAAATCGTTGATTGGATAGTTAGACTATTGGAATCAAGATAACTGAAAGATTAGTGTTTAAAACATAATCCTGGGTGAAAATGTGTTTGAACGACTTTAATTTTCAAATTGGGAATAAAATTCAGGATGGTCTTGGAAACTAATAAGTTACTTTATTTGATAAAATAACATATTAGGCCTAAGCCCATAGTTAAACAAATAGTAGAGCATGATCTTTGGAAGATTCATGTGATGATAACTTTAGTGCTTAATCCTTTATGCTTGTCATAATGACTCCTTAATTTCGTCGTCATAACTAATGATTAGATCTTTAAACCATGATGTTGAAATTGAAGGATCTTCATAGGTCTATACTTAGATCTTAGAAGCATTAATTGCAATAGTAAACTCTTGGAGAGTTAATGGCTATGCTCAAGGAGCCAAAGCCAAAGTTTGCAATGGGACAAGAAGCGCAAGGCGCATCCTACTTCAATATTATAGAAGGCCAATGCTTGGCCAAAGGCTTCTAGAATGTAGAAAAGGGCAAAGGCAAAATCATTATTATCTTCTAGGAAGATAAAAGACATATCCCAAAATGTATGTCTACACTGTGGCAAACGGGGTCACTGAAAGCGTGACTGACGTGTGGACAAAGCAGACATTAAGGAATTGAAGACGAGCAAGGCTCTGACTTCAAATATGTTTGTCATAAATATGTTCACTACTAGTATTAAAATTGGATTTTAAATACTAAGTGTGATACATAAATATGCATTGATGTGTAGAATCTGCTATGAGCAGGATACTGACTTCAATTGAGATTAATCTGCGAATCAGAAACGGGACGAAAGTCGCTGTTTTACCGTAGATACCTAAGTTTAGGACCTACCCTTCGGGTGTATACTTAAATTAGGAAAATGTTATAATGTAACTAGTTTGACTAGAAACATTATCTCTATATCGAATACAACTCTTTACGAGTATACCTTTATATTCTAGAACACTAAAATGTTTTATTTTATAAAGATGATATTGAGATAAACACATTAGATGTGAATAACAGTATTTATATTTTGAATATAAATAAATCTCAAATATATAATATGACAAACAAATAGCTCAAACTGATTTGATCAGATAAGACTTATTTGTGGCAGTGTTGTCTGGGACACATTAAACAAGACTCGTATATCCACATTTTTGAAGACTGAATACTAGGACGGATTTGATTCCATTCAAATGATGTCTACGAATCTAGTTTATTAGGTAAAGTACCTAAAATACCTTTTACTTGGTAAAAGTGTAAGTGCCATCGATCTGTTAGCCCTCGTTCATAGTGACGTAAGTGGGCCCATATCTAGCTAGGCTAAATGTGGAATGAGTATTTCGTGACCTTTACGAATGTGGCATCGCGTTATGGTTATGTGTCTCTTATGAAACACAAATCGTAAACTTTTAAGTTTCGACACGAAGTAGACAAACAGATCGGCTAAAGTATTAAAACCATCACGGTTTGACCATGATGAAAATACTTAAGCAGTAAGTTTCTCAAATACTTGAAAGAGTATAGTATTCTTTCAATGAGGACTCCTCCTGGAACACGTCAATTTGACGGTGTGTCCAAACGGAGAAACCGAATTTTGTTAGACATGATAAGGTTAATCATGAGTCGCTCTGAGCTACCATTTTCCTTCAAAGGGATAAGCATTAATAGTACAATACTTATTTTGAATAAGGTTCAATGAAAATATGTTAGACAAAATTCATATTTAATATGAACAGGAAAGAAACAGGGTTTTCTCACTCCTGAAGATTTGGGAATGCTAGGCATACGTTTGGATGATACCAAACTAGAACCCAAATCGGATAAGTGCCTAAATTGTAGGTTATCCTAGGGAAACCAAAGTATAATACTTATACATCTCACATGAGAACAATGTAATTGTTGCTTGCCATGCGTTTTTCCTAAGAGGAATACCGATATACAGTGGTAAGTGGGAGGATTGTAAAACTCGATGAAAATCCAAAGTAATACTGTTCAAGGCACCTAGTCCTTAATGGAACACAGACAGTTCATCAAGGATGAAAATGTACCACAATCTTCGAATACACAAGAACCACGTTAGTCGGAGAAAGTCAGAAAACAACCTGGGAGGTATGGGTTTCTGATCTCACCTAATAAAGATGCCAGTCTTATTGAGGAAGACGAATTGACTACATATGAGGAAGTGATACAAGGTATCGACTCCCTATTATGGCAAAGTCCCATGAAGTCCGAAATGGATTCCATGTATACCAACTATGTTTAGAGACTAGTTGATGTACCAGAAGGCATTGTGCCTATTGGTACTATATAAGTCTTCAAGGAATACATACATGGATGGCAACATACCAACGTACTAAGCTAGGCTTGTAGCGAAAAGGTATCATTATCAACATTGTGTCGATAACAACGAAATATTTTACCTGGTGCCATGGATAAATCCATTTGGATAATGCTTGCTGATGCTGCATGTTTCATTCATGAAATATGGCAGCTGAACGTCAAAATCGCTTTCCTTAAACGGAAACCTCTTTGGAGGATGTTTATAACATCCTGACGGTTTTGTCGTACCAAAACTAGCAAACAAGGTTTGTAGGTTATTCGATCCATGTATGGAATGAAGTAAGCATTGGATTCTTGGAACAATCGTTTTGATGTAATCATAATGGTGTATGATTTGATTCAAAATGAATATGATTCTTGTGTATATAAGGAGGTTAGTGGGAGCGCACTGACAATGATGTCCTAAATAATGATGATATGTCATTTCTGGAAATGATATTCCCATATTACAATCGGTGAAAGCTTGGCTTTCATGAAAAATCTGTAGAATTCTTGGGAGAAACAACATTTATTCTAGGAATAAAGATCTACTGGGATAGATTTAAAGTTGTTAACACTCTCTGAGAACTCGTACATTGAAAAATGTACGTGACCTGGTGTCTCATATGCTTTGAGCATATGGAGTCACAAACATGTCAATCTAAGTGATAGTCACTGGATTGATATTAAGAACATCCGTTAGTATCTTAGAGAACTAAGGATGATGTCTTAAACTATGGAGAAGGAGAACTTGAAGTGACTGAGATCACTGCTGTAAGTTTCCTAACCGATAAAAAACAACGGTACTATACAGTTTGAATAATGGAACAGTGAGCTGGAAATCTTCCAAGCAAGATACTGTTACCGAATAAACAACAAATGCGGGTTATTGCTGCGGCCGAGGTAGCAATAGAAGCCATTTGGGTCGATGATAAATCTAATTAGATTAGATATAGTTCTGCACAAGCTAAAGAATTAATGGTCTCATCAACGATCCAGATATATACTTCGACTATTCATCTGATTCGTTCGGATCATACATCGTGGCGATGTGATGATCGAATAAATCGCATCAGACGATAATCACGCAAATCCGCTGACGAAAGCCTTTCCTCATCAGTTTGAGCGAACCGTACATAGTTCGGTGTATTACACTCGAGTGACTGGCTATAGGCCAAGTGGGAGATTGTTGGACAATTATGACCCATAGCGTCACTATTTGTACAGATCATGGTGTTGTTGTACAAATTAACTATATGACAAGGAGATTGCACTCTTATCATTTGTGATTAGATCACCTAGATGTATAAATGATAGGAGGTCCTTATGATTAGTTCCTGGATTGAGATGATATGAGACAGTATCAGTCCTCAAAGGATTAATCATTAAATATCCCTAGTCAAAGTATTATAGAGATTGGACATCGATAATGCGTAAGACTAGTATTACACTTGTGCGCGTTGTGAGGGCACAAGCATAGTTCTCATATATTTGGGTATTGGATACTCATGCAAGTGTAATAGGAGGTTGTGTTTTACCGATGGTACGGAAAACAGCTTCGCTCTGGATAGACCCCTCGAAATTCCATTGGTAGTATGACTATGTGTCTATGGAAGTCCGAAATCAGGGTAGGTGTATTTGGTCTTAACCTGAGACTTGCACCGCTAATACTTGCGACAATCAATATGCTTTGGTTTTGGTCATCCAGGGCTTTAACCGGTTCTGTGTACGCCTCTGCCAGGTATATTGAGAATCGTAGTGTATTGGGTGTGATGTCAAGACGGAAGTATCACTCCAGTCATAGTGGAGATGATGTCACGTAGGATACGGAACTAGTACTCTTAAGTACTGTAGTCATCGGGATGATATGACTAGGTAATGTTCATCCGATTATAGAGACTAGTTACCAGACATCCGACATGTGCTTCGTACGGGGCAGACATAATTCCAGCCCCAGGCCTAGCACGTGACATCCGATACTGGATCGCAATACAGTATACTACATCTGACATAGATTGTATATTCCAGTAAGAATATTTCTGGAGAATTGGGTAGGCACGGTGTTTTGATAGAAGTCAACCATGTCTTGTAAATCCGTAAGCATGTGGTACGAGGTACGCACTTAATCGTATAGTCTGATAAAGGGATTTACTGCCAACATATCCAGTGGTCTCTTGGGTCGCTTCCGAAAGATTCACCGATGACAGTTGACTTAACCTAGAATTAATCTGGGATTAATTTAGAGAGAGAAAATTAATCTGAGATTAATTGAGGCTTTATTTAATATGGGATTAAATATGTTCGGAAGAGAGAGAACCGATTAATTTGGAATTAATCGGTAAAATAAATTTAATAGTTAAATTTGATTTTTCTATTTAATTTATTTGTATGGGCTAAAATTAATATATCAGATATATTAATATGAATTGGATTTCATTACGAAATTAAAGTTGGACTTTAATACGAGCGAACAGATTAATTTAGAATTAATTCGTAAACGACATTCGTAATATATTTACGAGGCGTAGTCATTTTATTAAATTAGATTTAATTATTTAACGACGGAAATTCGTTTAATCGGATTAAG
>SKCR01001701.1:0-28171 GCA_019454045.1 Zanthoxylum bungeanum | reverse complement strand
CAATCTCACATTGTACCCTTTAGACTCTTGTCTGCTTCTTAAAACTTAGATTTGATGATTGCTATCTTGGAATGTTACTGAAGAATCATGAGAGATTCGATCTGAAAGGACATCTCTGGAAAAGCGAATTGAATCAAAGTTGAGAGATTCGAGAAAGAGGAGAAAGATCATTATATGAGTAATAACACATTAGCTTGTATTCACTGGTCGACCAATTATGTTATTCTATGTGATCAAACATGATTGTGAATACAAAATAAATATTACATTCGAAAAGAGATCGAGAGAGATTTAATGTGATAAATGATCGAGGATACTGCATACATAATCCACTATGGTTCTATCCATTTTTTGAGCGGCTATATATTCCTAACAGGTGTATAGTAAGTGAGCTGTCGAAGTATGCTGGTCACATGGCACAATTGCAAAGTATGAATTATTCTTGTAGAGATAATAAAAAATTGTTGATCCCATCATGTGTGAGTGGGAGATGTTGGAAATTAATTGTTGTTAATTATTTGGTGTTGTTAAATAACAACAATTAGTAATAATTTCATGTTGGAAAATTATTAAGTTAATTATTTGGTGTTGTTAAATAACAACAATTAGTAATAATTTCATGTTGGAATTATTAAGTTAAATATGTGGTGTTGTTAAATAACAAAAATTAGTAATGATTTCATTACTAAGTAAACAACAAGAGTTGTTAATCAAATAATTAAGTAACAACAAGAGTTGTTAAGTGACAACAATTAGTAAAATGTTAAATGGGGAACATATGGTACACCCATGATGGTAACATTTTTGGAAGGGTTAGAGAAAGTCATTATGCATCCAAATAATGTGATTACTAATAATCAATGCATGTGATTAATAGTAATCAAGGATTAATAGTAATCCATGCATGTGAGCTAATAGTGACTTGGTTTCCCTCCTATAAATAAAACCATTTGCTTATTGAGTTAAGTAATCAATTAAGTTTGATTAAGAGGTCTCTACAAGTTTAAAGATATGCAATTGTGTTGTGATTAACTTAGATTTATTTCAATTAGCATGTAAATAAATCTAGGACTAGTAATACATGTATGGTTAGATCCTAAGAGGACAAACACGTAAATATATTAGGGATTATGTTTCTTAACATGACAAGTGGAGACAAGCCATTTCTGTAGTTTTGGCGGGGAACATAAAGGGGTTGATCATAGGTGGAATCAGCATGGATTAGGGTGGTGGTGATAATATTGAAGGGAAGTGCAGGAATTTACATCATGGCCCAGTTAGTTTGCTTCATTGGAGTGGGAAAGGGAAGCCTTGGTTGAGACTTTGACTTTAGGAAGCCTTGCACCATTGATCATTTTTGGGCTCCCTATGATATTTACCGTCCATCCACATATTGTTTATTTTTTTGAAGAACCATCCATATACTATTTGAACTGGAAGATTTGTGATTTACTGTTAATGAATATGGGATTCATGGGTTGTTTAGGAGACCAAAAAAGGGTGATATTTGGGTGAGACACAGGAAGAAGATTAAGGGGAAGAGACGTTAATGTATTTTACATATATATATATAGATATCTACACATACATACATAGTGAATTTTGAAGTTAATGATCTTGAATCGGATGAGATAATGATGATGATGGATCCTCTTATACCAGATTTAATTTTCATTTGCCCTAGCTCTGATTGTTGATGAATGATGAGCGGTTAATATCTCTATATTTATGTCCCTAAATCTTGTGTTTTGTGGATTGCTTCGAATTTTATGAGCATTTTGATGTGTTTTGAGTATGTTTTGTGGGTTCAGATCATAATTAAATAAAATTGGAATTATCGAGCATGTATCGTCAAGAAATTGAGCTATTTTGGGTATAAATACGGTAGAAGACCTCATTGTTACGACAATGGATCTCATGTCGCGACAATGGATCTCATGTCGCGACAATGAGACATGCAGACATGGAGGGCATTCTGTCCTCCATTGTCGTGACAAAAGATTTTCATTGTCTCGACAATGAGACCTGAAGATGTGAGAGCATTATGACTCCCATTGTTATGAGCCCGATTCCTGGTGCGAATAAAATTCCAAATTTCTTAAGGAAAGCACCCATCAGCCTCTATAAAAGAATAAGTTCGGCATAAACCTAAATGAGGATACTTTTGGTGACCGTAAAGTAAAGAAAAACACTTAGAGTAAGGCAAGAATTAGATTCTTAACTCGAGCTGGAGATTGAAGCCGAAGATCGCGACAATAGTTCTTTCTTCATTTTCTTTCCCAATTTTATGTTTATGAATTCTTGCTTTGTAATAATGGATTATCCAAGTTTAATAACAATCATGATTCCAATGCTCACATAAGCAGCTTCCTGGAAGTCTAAAACCCCTTCAACTACAATAGGGGTGCAGAAGAAGTAGTTCGTCTCCGAGTATTCCCCTACTCTCTGAATGATAAGGCTAAAGAATGGATGGCTCAATTTACAACCAACGGGATCAATCACAACTTTGAGAGATCTGGCCACAAAGTTCCTTGCCAACTTAAGGTACGCTTTCTTGAAGCCATGTTATCTATTTCTTATCAAACAAAAAGGGTGTCTAAACATTTGATAAATATTTATTCATATGTACTGTTTGCATATAATTCCCCGACGGAACTAATTATGTATCGTCATCCCCCAAAATACTGAATAATTGGGAATACATGGGCGTTACGTATCGCCGTCTTCGGGCCCCGAATCTGTTATCTTAATTGGGGTGTCTAGGTGAGTTACGTTTGGCATCCCTCTAGCCCTGAATTTGTATCTACATGTGCACATGCTTATCTAAATCCATCAATTCTAAGTATTCCTTAATTACAAGCATTCTGTCAATTCCATAAATACTTTGAGATTGGGTTTGACGCTAATTTATATCAAAATCATTTTAAAATGCTTAAAAACATCTTAAATCATATCAAATCATTAAAAACATTTCAAAATATCAAAATCATTTAAAAATTATCGAAACTCAAATCATGGCTAAGCATTGCAAATCTCCCTCACAAAACATATCTCAAATATCATCAATATATTCATAATATCATAAATAAAAAAAATATTCAAAACATTTTCAATATATGATTGATGAGCGAAAAATATATCAATATTTACCGCTCTTTGACTTAATTTTTTTGTATGTTTCTCGAGTTTTATGAATATTTTGATGTGTTTTGTGTATTTGCAGATAAAATAATATCGAGACTCAATGGAATCAATTCGGGGCTAAAACGATGAAAAACGGACAAAAAGGGCAAAAATGAAAATTCATTGTTCACGCGTCGCGACGCGCAGGACTTCTGCGTCGCGACACATCACCATCAACGGCTGAAAGCACGCTGCCGACACGCGTCATCAACTATTCATCACGTCGCGACGCCACAAAGCCTCCGCATAGCGACGGGGGCGAAAACACGTACGACGTGGAAGACAGTTGTGTGCGTCGCGACACGCGGCGAAAACGCATACGAAGTGGAAGATAGTTGTGCGCGTCGCAACGCGCAAACTTTCACGCATCGCGACGCGCAGCCCAGATTTTGCTTATAAATAGAAGCTGATTTCATTTTCCAATTCTCATACTTTCCTTAGCTCTCTTAATAAGGCACTGAGGATTGTATCTTGTTTGTATATATTTATAGTAATGTATTTTTATTTTAGTAGTATTAAGTAATAATTTGTGTGTGTTTTTACTCTCTTTTATTTTGTAATTAATTTCCGCTAGGGAATGATGAAATCTTTAATATGATAGGTAGATTAATCTCACTTACTTTATAATATGGAAATTGTAATTTAATAATATGGATGCGCGTCGCGATGCGTAAAGGTTTTGTGCATCACGACGCACACAACTGTCTTCCACTTCGTACGCGTTTTCACCGCACATCGCGAAGCGAATGCTTTGTGACGTCGCGATGCGATGGATAGTTGATGATGCGTGTCGACAGCGTGCTTTTGACGCTTGATGGTGACGTGTCGCGTCGCATAAGTCCTGCGCGTCGCGACGCGTGAACATTGATTTTCCTATTTTTGCCTTTTTTGTCTGTTTTTCATCGTTTTAGCCCCGAATTGATTCCATTGAGTCCCAATATTATTTTTATCTGTAAAATACAAAAAAACACATATCAACATTCATAAATGTTGATTATTTTTAAAGATAATTTTTTTGTCATTTTCGGCTAAACATCGAGGTCGAGCTACTCTGTCAACATGATTAACAACACTACCAGGAAAACAAAATTGAAAATTTTAATTTTTTGTACCTTTTTAGTCTATAAAGAAGCTCAAGTTGAGACTCTTTGTCCCTATTTTCAATTCTCTATATATATTTTTCATTTTTCTTTAAAAATAATAACTTTACGGCTTTCGGGTCGAGGCGTCCATCTCAAGCCGCCTCGACTCGAGGCTTCATGAGGCGGGCCCCCTCAGGTCTTTGAGACGGTCCTATTGAAAACCGTTTGAGACGACAGCTTTGGCACGCCATGGCTGTGAGGCGGCCGATGAATAGAGATATAATAATACTAATATGTAAAGTCGTTAAAAAAAATTCACCATTCAAAGCCAACCTTAACACTTTACGCAAAACCTGTCAATAAATTAAGCATACTTATTTAGTTAATCCAAAGTTATCTTTTGGCCACTTGTTTTTGCTTTCCTCTTCTTCTTTTTCTTCAAGTTGTTTCTTCGAGTGCTGAGCATTCTCTCCCTTTCTCTCTCTAATCTCTAGGTCAAATCGGTGAAGAAGTTACTTATTCGTTTTATTTTTTTGTTATATATAATAAGCTAAAGAAATATTTAGATTTTTCTAGAATCTTTTTCTTCTCTTGGAGTTGGCCAAAAATTTTTCCCCATATTGGGTTTGGTATTATCTTATTTTGGGCTTTGGGTTTTAATATTTATGTAGAGAAATTTTTGAAAAATTTCATTTAGGCCATCCTCACTTTAGTTTAATTACATTTTCGCCTCATATCTTTATGTTAATTTAAATTTTGGCAACTCTATTTTATTAAGTTTTAATTTACACCCTCATGCTTAATAAACCCTCATTACTTCTCTAAATTATTAAACCCCGCATATTAAGAAAATTTCTTATTCTAACCATTGGAATCCGAGTTTAGATTTTACGTCAAATTTCGGCAGTTGCACTCGGTCACATTATTGACTTCATATTGTAACATCAATTACATTGTAACTTTATTTTTTTTACCTATAGGCATAAAATAATTGTCAATTAGATGTATGTCCGAGCGTTTATTTATTTAGCCACAGTCATAATGTGATTATAATTGATTTCATCCAAATAAAAAAAAAAAAAAAATCAAAGAATACTTAATATTTAATGTAGCTAGACTTACACACCAATTTTTTTTTTTTTTAAAAAAATAATAATTTCACGTGAACAGTAATTAGTTTTTTTTTTTTTTTTTTAAAGGTAGAAGTAATAAAAAAAAATATAGATTAAATATTTTATTAGTTATAAAAGGACTAAAGAGTACATGATTAAAGAGATATAAACTTAAAATCTTAGGAGTAAAGATGAAACAAGTTAAGATTGGGATTTTTCAATAATAAGTGATGAGAAATACGATTTTTAATAAAATTCTATTTTTTAAATTAGTTATATGTTTTCGCCGGTAAGTGGCCAGATTTGTTCAAAGCCTTCATTTTCTTCGATATATTCTCCTCTGGGTGAGAATGTCAAACTCCCAATTCTAGTAGTGAGATTCCAAGTTCCAACCAGGTTTGTTCAACGGCTTCAATTTCTCTAACTCATTGCCAGAAGTAGGTCTTGTAAGTGCCAACTCCTTTACTTTCATAATCATAGGGTTCAACAGTCAATAGCAGCAGGATATACCAAAAAATGTCTTTATATTTTCCTCAAGATTCACAATCAATAACGAGTTAATCCATTACCTAATATCTCGGATATTAATGGCATTCGAGAAATCTGGTAATATGAAGCTAACCTACATTTAAAGTTTACCAATTTTAAACAACCATAAGCATTACCAACAGTAACGACTAAACATAGCAATCCTATTATTATACAACATCATTATGCAAATTAGTATTGATAAATAAATGAAAATGGATATTATGGCACAATAACTTCATAAAAAGATACATAATAATGGATGATATTTGCAATTAAATCGAAGATTGAAAAAAAAAAAAAAAGGACATTACTCCATCCAGATAATGCTTACAGAAATGAACGTTGAGGTAACAAGAACAGTAGTGCAATTAATCCTAAGAATTATAGTCTTAAGATTCAAGTTGCATCAAGCTTTAGCAGGCTCATCATCATCTTCAATATCCCAACTCAAGTCCTCTTCTTCCGCAACACTCAGTCGCTTCTCAGTTCAGCTCGGTTGGACTCCCACCTTGAGTCACTTTCTTCTCTTCAATGCTGCTAAGATCCTCAATCTCATCCCACCCAGGTCTTCTTCCTCCGGCATAGGTGACTGCCTTGACACAACCGAAAAATCACTATCTTTACTAGACTCTCCTGGCTCAGCCTTATCAATCGAAGTCACTTTCTCTTCTAAATTCAGTCCTGAATTTTCCTTATTCATTCCATCGTCACTCTTTTCCTCTCTCGCTTTCTCATTTACAACATTGTCAGCACTCTGTTCGACAACACTTCCCTTACCATCAGCATCCACATTAGACTTCACAATCTTCTCCCCCTCATAATCACCCCACAAACTGTCCTCCTCCACAATTGTCTCAGATTCTTTATCATCTAACTCCTTATTTTCAGATGAAACACTTGTTGATGTAACATTACCCACTTCACTAATTTCCCCAGAATTTTTACCACCGACATCCTCAATTTCCTTTGATTTTGCATTTTCCACCACATTACTCACGCCCTCATTCTCATCATCATCATCGTCAACATCCCAACTCAAATCCTCCTCTTCCCCGGATATTGCTCTCTTCACAAGACTGGCCCTCAAATCCTCAGCTTGTTTAAGCTTAAACACCATATAAAAATACCTACACCAAAATGTTTCGTGATCAACGTTATTAGGCACAACAGTTTTGTATATATTCTCCATTGCACCATTTTCTGCAAACAAATTATCAATTTCCTCATTCATATCATCCAAAACAAATCCAGATTTCCACTTATTATAATCATCCAAATCATCACCTTCCTCACAATAAGTATTCACATTACGCTGAATCCCACGAAGCTGCGCATTGAAACGATAGTACTGTCTCTGTTGCCCACTATTATTCTGATAAATAAGATTATTGCTATCAGATGAATCAGATTCGTGATCAGCAGCAAGGATTGCCTCCTTGATCTGGGCCGTTGATTTCAGCACGGTGTTCCCAAATTCATCAATGACGGTACTCACAGTCCCCAGTGATCCCTGGGCCACTTCAAGCTCCTTTTTAAGGCCCGAACCGAATTCCTGCAGATCGCGGCGGTACGTCTCGATGACCGACTCGGATTTGGTGGTTAGGGTTTTGATCAGTCCGCCAAAGGACCACGCACCATCAATACTAGTGTTAGGGTTTTGGTTTGAAGAAGAAGAAGAAGACGAATCTGGGTTTTGTTCTTGTTGTGGGTGTTTAGTATCGCAGGAAATGGAATCGGAATCGGAATCGGGTTCGAGTTCGGATTCGGAACTAGGAGGATCTGGGTCGTCGGCAAAAACGGAAGCGAAGAAATTCATGATTAGAGTTCCGAGAAGCAGATGTGAAGATTGACTAGAAATGGGGGATTTTTACGATCTTCATAGTTTGTGAATTGGGTTTCTGTTAGAGTCAGACCCGGTCTGTATCTAAACCGGTCTGCTCCAACCGCTGTTTCTGTTTTCACTCTATTTTATTATTTTTTATTTTAATTTTGTTGATGAAGAAAAATCCAATTTCTATTCCTCTTTTAAACGTACTCGTAATCGGAATGAGATTGAATCATAATGAAATGGAATCGGAATGAGCTGGAATGAGAATGGTAAATCGGAATCAAAATAAGTTATTTACTTAATTGTAGGAATCGGAATCAAAATGAAGCAGTATTACCGTTGATGTGTTTAATTTGTCCAGTAATCGAAAAGAATTGTTAAAAAGTTACAATAATACCCTTAGTAATAATTATACATTAATTTATTATTTATTAATTTTTTATTTATTAAATTACTCAATGTTAAATTATTTTTTATTAAAATATTAAATATTATTTTTTATTAATTATTTATTAATAGTTTTTATTTATTATATATTATTTAAGTATTAATTAATTATCACTTTATTAATTAATTATTAATGTATTAAATTATTAAATATTAATATATTATTTTATTAAAATAGTAATATTATTTTTTTTATTAATTATTGATTAATTATTAATATATTTTATTTATTATTTATAAATTAATATTAATTAATTATCTTAAGGATAATATTGTAATTTCCCATCAATAATGGGAATGGGAATTGGAATGGGAATCTCATTCCCATAGGGGTGGTGGGAATGAGATTCTCATTCTTAATTCTCAAATTTGTGGATCTCATTCCCATTTTCATACTCATTTTTATTCAATTTTATGAAGTAAACAATCTTATTGGAAATGATTCATATTCCTTCATTCTCATTACCCTTAAGTAAACACATCATTTATGTATTTATTTTTAATTTTTTTTTTTATAAATGAGAAAATTTTAATAAAAAAAATTAGAAGAGGGAAAGAGAGATACAAATTAAAAGCATGCTAAGTAGTGAATCTATATGTGAGAAAACCCGAAACATCATCAAAAAAACTCTATTGGGAAGAGTTTTGTTGGTGGGCTATCCAATCAAGTAAGTGACTGACACGTTAACCCATCCATGATGAACAACCTATTCAATTGCCAATATTATGGCATATATTTCTGTATAGAAAGAAGTCTGAACTCATATAAATTGAGCAAAATAACATTTAAAGCACCATTTAATCCCAAAAAATAGCCCCACAAAAGTGATGTGATTTTTATGCCCGATAAATAAATATGTTCAAAATATGATTAATTAATAAATTTATGATTCAATTTTATTTCATGTTTGTATTTTGATTTACTTTATAAAATTCATGAAAATTCTGTGATTATTTATGTAGCTTTAAATTAAATATATATGTCCATGTAAAATGTTACATACATATATGTATAGATAAAATTTAAAGTGTAATAATCAAAATTTATTTGTGACTATGGTTTGAAGTTGGGAATCTTCAAATTCGAAAGTCACAAATATGGTTCATTTCATTATGATGGTGTAGTTCTATTCAGACTGTAATATATAGAGACATAAAAATAAATGTATTTTATATAATAAGATTATATGAGATAGAACCAGATAAAATTGAAAAGATCTAATAATTTCTGTTAAATAAAGAACATCAATTTTATCACAATGATAATCATATATGTGATGATCTTGATTTATTATATTTAGTAGACTACTATATCATTTTAATTTATTTTTTTAATTTACTCGGTATGATTTTGTATTTATTACATTTCGTAAACCTTATATTTTGGGAATGAGTTGAATGAATAACTGGGAATGCTAACTTGATACAATGAAATTTGTTCATACGATTCCTTTTTGTAAGTTCAGTACCTGAACGATTAGCTCTTAAATTCGTAAAAGTTATAAATTAATTATTCACTTGAGAATTAATGGAAGTTAACGATAAAGATGTAATTGGAGTGGTTAACAGATTTTATACGTGACTCCTTTACGAATCTTTTATGGAGAATCATTACATAGGTAATGACTATATCAATGGACAAATATTTTGAGTAATTAATTCTATAATTCTGAGAGTGCAATTCTGGGTATTCAGTGGAGTTACTCCAGAATTAATAATTTTATTTTATTAATAAAAGAGTTTTTAATTAATCAACAGAATTGTTGGAGCTTAGAATCATAGGTCCATCGGTCCCCTCGTCGTCTTCTATCATTGTTCGAACGATAATAGTTGCGAAGAAAAATAATTGTGAATTATTTTTTACACTCTAATTATTTCATATAACCCTTATTTGAAAATTATGACAAAAGTTGTCCTAATATATTTATCAATATATAATCTATCTATTTATTAATTTATGAAAATTTATGTTTAATTAATTTGATTAATTAAATTTTAATTTAATGAGATAATATTTTCAAAAGTTGAAAATTTTGAAATATTATTTTTTTTAAATTGAATTATCTTTAATAATTATAAGATAAATATTATATGGTTTTAGAAAATCAAAATAATAATATCCAAAACAAAAATACACAGGGTTATTAATCTCGTGGGCCTACTGTTTTATTTTTGAAAGTCAAAAAAAAATATGATGATAAGGATAAAATTGTTTTTGATTTTGATAAATAGAGATAGTGGCATCAAAACAAGATATATAGCTTTATCTATATAAATTGAAAGACGATGGGGGGGAAAAAGAATTAGAATTTTGGATTGATCAAAAGTCGAGAAAATAAAAGAGGGTGAGAGAACACGCCGAGTGCTGAGGGGGGAAAAGTATTTTTTTTTTTTTTTTTTTTGAGACAATCATAAGAAATTAACAATAATGATTTGTCGCATGTGTTGAGTACACAAATCTTTTCACAAAAATTAAAGTGTTCTGCCTAATTATTTTCACACTCACACGTGTCGTTGGAGGTGGGGAGATAAGACGAGGAAAATCGTGGTTCAAAGAATCGTGATTCAGAAAAATTCAGATCTACATGTATATTTTCTTCTTAATATCTAATTATTTTTATGTTATTAATATACTAGAAAATACGGATCCGGTTTCTTTTTAATGTTCATGCAAATAAAATTTTTTTTTTTTTGATGATCAAGTTTCCGCTACACATGAACTCTGAAAACCAACAAATGGCATCATAAGCGGTTCTATTTATTCTAGTATATTAATAATAATGATTTATTATAAATCATCTTAATATATATGTAAAAAAGTAGGCTATATATTTCTTTTTTAATCATGTGATGATGGATGTATGGATATTAATTGTTAATTGGTGTCCATTTTGGGTCAATATCAAGTTTGGATTCCGAGAGGATAGAAACTCTAGATGTATATGGTGAACTTACTTACCCTACGGCGACACTTCACTAGTTAAGTCCAAGGGTTCCGAAACAACGGGTTACACTCACAAAGGAATGATTAAAATGTTAATCGAAATTCCTTGATCAAATCAAACGGTGGTTGGTTAATATAGGAATACGAGTTATTCCCGCATATATTAATCAATTGAGATTGTCTCAATCTGTCATGTAAATACTTGACCTACCTTACGACGGCACTTATTTGTGGGATGATAGATTTATGTGGCATAACAATTATTTTTTAGGTTTCTGATTCATTTTACATGGTTCATGCATCATGTTTAATTTTATGCCAAAATACTTGTGATGATTTTAATATACAATGAATGAATATTAAATGCATGTTTATTTTATTTTATTTCATTTCAGCCATGATTTCTCCCAGTATTGTTATTCTCTCTAATGACAAGTTAAATGGAGAAAACTATATTAAGTATGTCAGAATGATCTTCCATCTAGACAAAGTGAGAGGGTTGTACGACAATCTGATCATTATCCAGGAGTTGGAGAGGCACAAGTTGTCGCATCCAATGATGTGTAGATGATCCATTGACCTATCGTAGTGCAATAGATGATTCTGATAAAGAGGATGACTCAAAAACATGAACCTCTAGATGGAGTCTATGTACTCCAACTCAGTCTGGAACTTGTAGACCAACCTCATAGGGTAAAACCTATAGGTTTCAAGTGGATCTATAAGTGATAGAGGGGAACAGATGAGAAGGTATAGACCTTTAAGAATATGCTAGTGGCCAAGGGTTATACCTAGAAAGAGAGAGTTGACTATGAGGAAACTTTCTCACCAGTAGCCATGCTCAAATCCATCGCACTCTTCTCTCCATTGCCGTATATTATGACATGAGATTTGGCAGATGGACGTCAAGACTGCATTCTTAAATGGAAATCTTGATGAGTGTATCTATATGGTATAAACCAGAGGGGAACAAAAGCCCAAGGTCAAGAGCAAAAGGTTTGCAAGCTGCAAGGGTCCATTTATGGACTTAAGAAAATATCTCGATCTTGGAATATAAGATTTAATACCATGATCAAGTCTTATAATTTTGAGCAAAACGTTGATGAGACTTGTGTATACAAGCGCGTCATTGACAGAAAGGTGGTTTTTCTCATTTTATACGTCGATGATATTTTACTCATTGGGAATGATGTAAAAATATATCAGACGTGAAATCCTATAAGGAAATCTATTAAAGGGTTATCTATCCTCAAGGAAGATCGTGGGATATTGAATCTAAGGATGAAACCTAAAATCTCTTCGTCATGTTCATTTTAAGTTTACCACATCAATTTATTGGTGATCAGACAACAAGAAACATTAAGATTAAGACTCAATAAACAAACTAAAGAATTACCAATAAAAAGAAAATCAATTATTAAGTGTGAATATTGTGTTTCATCACTTCCCTAGAATAAAATAAAATGCTAGGGGATAGGGGATCCACTTTTAGAAATCTCAAATTATTATAATATGGAAATTGCTAGTATTATCCAATTAAATTGAACCAGCCATAAAGACGGTGTTATTATTTATCCATAAACCAGCCATATAGGCAGTAATTATCTGTCACCTAAAGACCAGCCATATAGGCGGTGTCACATTATGTTACATAATTAAAACCAGCTATTAAGTCTGAATCAACTTTTAATTCATATTAAATCACAATTTCCATATTATAATTGAAGTGAGATTAATCTACCTTTACTATTTTTAATTTAGAAATCTCCCTTATTATAATATATAAATTTGTGTGATAATTACCAACCAGCCATATTTAAGTCAAATTAATAATTAATTACCAACCGACCAACCAGGCGGTATCATCACTAAGTCAGGTTAAAACCAATTTATAAATAATTACCAACCGACCAATATAGCGGTATCCTTATTAAGTCAGGTTTTAAATAATTTATATATTATAATTAAGGGAGATTAATCTAAATTATAAAAGTAAAAAGCTTCACCTTTACCCCAGCAGTAAATTAACTACTGAACATAAAAGAACAAAAATAAAATAAAATAAAATTTTATGACAAAAAGTAAAAGTGCATAATTAAAAATAATAAAAGTAAAAATGCTTAATTTAAATTACAAAAACTTAAACACACAATATGCAATCCTTAAAGTCCTTACAAAACTCAAGGAAGGCATGATTTGAATTCTGAAATCGAGCTGAATTTATAGGCGTCAGTAGGGTGTCCGCGTCGCGAATGATTGATGACGTGGAATGTGAGAGAGCTCGACATGTGGGATTCTGGATAAGGTGATAAGGTGACACGTGGCAAGGTGGCTGGGAGCTGAATGATTGAGCTGATGTGGCATGATGTGGCGACACATGTCGAAAGTGACTGTCGGCACCATATGATTGCGACACGTGTTACTTCGTGATTGGATGATGATGACGTGGCTCGTTGACTCAGTCAACAGGTGATGTGGATGATGACGTGGCTGACACATGGAGTGACACGTGCCGACACGTGGTGATGGTGATTGTCGGCACCGTAGGATGATGACACGTGGCACATCGCACGTTAGCAGATCGGTTGTGATGGTGACACGTGGCACGGCGCACGTTAGCAAAGTCAAACTTCTCAGATTCTAACATGTGGACCGTCGCATGTTAGCATGGATCGGCGCACGTTAGGTGTCGCGACGCCAAAGCTTGCGCGTCGCGACGTGTAAAATTACGAAAATGCCTTTTTTGTCATTTTTTTCACTGTGTTTGCTCCAAATCACCTCCAGAATGTCCTGAAACTTTTTTTATCTAAAAATATACCAAATACATCAAAATATTCACAAACTCAAGAAATATACAAAATATTAGGTCAAATGAGTGGGAAATAGTGATGATTTAGCACTCATCATCTTTTATACCTTATTCGATCTAATTATGATTATATCGAAACTGAATCGGGTTCAGTGATACGTGTATATTAGACAAAGACCTTAGGATTTACAGTATAGTGCGCAGTTACAACATAGTTGTAATTGACATTGGGAAGCGCACTATAGTTGTATATCCTAAATAAAGTTCCTGGTCAAGATTGCTAACACGGGTCGGTTAGTAAAATTCGCTAAGACCAGTACATGTCGTATATCGTGACTGGTCCGATGGTTTATCCCATTAAACCATGAGTCTCGGAGAAGAGATCGTATAGATGTAGGTGTTTATTTGATAAGACACTGAACGACTCACTGAAGGTTTCCTAATATATGGTACACCAACGTCAATATGAACCTTCGTGAGTTGAGCGAGCATAGTGGTCCTTCGACTTGAGATACCACTGTGGATATATGAGTTATCCTCCACATTTTGATGGCAGTCACGTCAACGATTAGTCATGATCAGACCTTCGCTGTTCGTTGGGTGTGGACTGATGCTCAGGATCCTATACATATCAGATAGGATCCGTCAGTCCTGTGTACATGGCATATGCATCCAGCGTGTGTTACGATCTAGTAATCATGGCCGTGGATGGAAATCTGGGAATGAAATCAATTTCGAGTGTTATTTAGAGATCATAAAATGAAAGTCGATTGTATTATACCGAACGAATTTGTTGTTCAATCTATATCCCAGGTATAATACGGATGACCTGTGATGAGGGATTATTATACATATGCTATGACCTCGACCTGTATAGTTTAGCGAGATTATCCGTGGTCGTCATAATCCATGAGTGGGTGGATTATGGACACGAAATTATATTTCGTGACGTATATACCTAAACTTAGAGAGTCCCACAATATGAAGTGTACTCGTTGAGCACTTGGGCAACTCAATATGAATAATGGATTATTCATTATACTTCATCGGATTAAATGAGTTAATCTGGATCGTTAATCGATTAAACGATAACACATGCATTAGTGGGATTTTGTCCGCTAATATTATGTGTATTTGTATTTGATACATAATATGCTTAGATACACATTAATTATTCGTCAAATTAGATTTTGACACATGCCATAAATATATATATTTATTATTTAACGTAATAAAATACATATATGGTTGTTAATTAATTAATTATTATTTAATTGTTAAATTATTAAATAATTGTAATTGTAAATCTTATCAATTTGTCATAATTGCTATGATAAATGATGGTTTATAATTGGAACACTAGGCATAAATTAAAAAAAAAACTTCATTTGTCCAATTATTATTGGTAGTGTAAAGTATGATTTGATTTATTTTGAATTTAATTTGATTAAATTTACAAAGGACAAAAAATGCCCCCAACCATCCCATTTTCGGCCAACAATCAAAGAAAAGAGAAATTTTTTTCTTTGTCTTCTTCATCAAGCTCACTTCCGAAAAACCCTCTCAAAAATGGTTCTCAAATTTTTTTGGAATTCTATGAAGATTTGAAGAAGAAATCAAGAAAAAATTTGGGTTTCTCAAGTGATTAAAACGTAATCCTTTAAACCCTAAGCTTAGAAATTAGATTTATTGTTTCTTGATGATATAGAATGGTTCTAGGGGTTTCTTCAAATCTGAAAAAATTGGGGCTTTGTGATTTGGTGGATGGATTGGAAGTTATTGGCATGTGTGAAGTAGTATGTGGGTGGAATTAGTGTAATTTACATCCAATTTGTTGAATTTTGAAAATTTACCATTCTAGAGTTATTGATCCACTCTTATATAGCCTATAATTGTTCTAGAGTTTTTTTATATATGTGGTGGTACTCATTTGGTGACAGATTAATTAGATTAATCTTGTTGAAAATTGGTTTTAAAGCATGGTTTTTGGCCAATTTCGTTTTCTGGTTTGACCTGGAACTAAATCTGATTTTGTAATGAAATTGTTGTCTTTAGAATGTTTTGGATGTAATTTGAGTGTTGGCACAATTCCGGAAAGTGTTTCCGACTTGGAATAAGCGAAAACGACCAAAAAAACGGCATTACGGGTGACTTTTGAGTCAATCGGGTGACGAATGTCCATACCATGAGTTCGACACTGTTTCAGGCAGCCATGAACCGCCACGACACTATTGGAGCTGACCTGCGTAGTTCAAAAGTGTCGGGTAGTCGGTTCAGTCAAAAACGTGTTTTAGGTAATTACGGAAAAACAAAAAAACGGTTTTCGTAAAAATTTCGCGAGTTTTCAATCATATTTATGTTAATATTTGATATTGAATAAATAGGTTTAGGTGAATAAGAATAAATTATTCATATGATATGAATAATTTATTCGGTATTTTGAAAAGTTTTAATTTTGAAAAAGTTTAAACAATGCATTTCGCTGACCAGCGCTTCCGCTGCGCCCCATCGCCCAAAACCCCAACATTGCATACCTCTTCAAATTTACTTAAGTGCTTATAAATATTTTCTTATTCAAGACCGTGGAATGTGGGAAAAAGTTTGATGAGATACCTGGTTTAAAATTGAAACGTGATGCATCTAGGGAAAGCAATGCAAGATGGTGATCTTGTCTAGTGGGATTCATGAATTCTCTGAGTGTCCTAGGATGATTAAGATCGCCATGCTGAGACTCACACCTACCTGATCAACTGGATTTTCAACTCGGGCAGGTGGATTTTCATTTTGGTTCTCGGCCATTTTGACTGACGATGAAAGGTGATGAAGACTCTCTTTAATCTACCGCTAGATGATTGAGACCAATGTCTCATGCAACCTAAATGTAGACTATATTCAAAATTTAAATATACAAATGCAATACTTACAAAAAGAAAAAAAAATTAAAAAAAATAATAAACAAGTGAGGAAAAAGTTAAAATAAATGACAAAAAAATACAAATATAATGATTAAAAAAATTGAGATGCAAGAAATATAAAAAATATAAAATAAAAAGAAAAGAAAAGAAAAATACAAGGATTAAATTAATATTCTATCTACTAAATTATATTTCCCACCAACGATGCCAAAAACTTGACATACTCACAAAGTGGTTCTTTAACTCCCAAGTATAAGAGTGTCGAAATAATAAAATAACCCGATAAATCCGGGGTCGATCCATAGAGAATAGATTAATAGGAATAAAATAATAATTTGAGTGAAACGATAGGATTGAATTGTTTGAAGTGATTGAAATTTTAAATTGGACTGCAACAATAAATAAAAATGATGGGCTAGGGATCACTTTTAATATTTCAAATTTAGAAATCTCACTTTTTATAATATATAAATTGTCATTATTACCCAATTAATTTATTTCAAGAATTAATTATGCTAAAACATATAAAACCAACCATAAAGTTGGTATTAGCTTTTGTTTATAACAAGTCCAGTTAGGTACTCAATTATGCCAAATAATACAACTAGTCATATAGACGGTAACAAAGTTTGTCAATAATTAATCCAGATTTAAATTAAATATTAATCATTAAATTAAAATTTATATATTATAATATAAGTGAGATTAATCTATATTTTCATATTAAAAGCTTCTCCCTTTACCCCACTGGGAAGAAATTAGCTACTCATAATTTGAATAATAATACTCATAATTTTATTACTAAAAAAAAATTACAAGAAAGCTTTAAAAAATAAAACAAAACACATAGAGCTTAAACCCTTCACAAATTTTAGAGAGAAGCCTATGAAGGATGCTGAAGAGAAATGAGTGCTAAACTCCTCAATTTATAGGCGAGGTGTTTAGCACCTCAAGCCATTTTTTTCAAAGCCAAATTAAAGATTATTTGGTTTTTTCTTATCATTTGCAACATTGGCCATAAATGTCAACAATTCATTAAATGCATTTGTTCTTTTGTCATCAAACGTATCTTTTACTTGCAAATGAATTGCAATTGTATTATTAAAATAATAATCAATTGCAATTATCTAAAAATTGATGACTTTTCTTTCTTTTTTATTTTGTGTGGCCGATTTTACAAGCTTATCTAACGGCGAATCTGATATGGTCAATCTTTTATATCTCATTCGAATTTAATCTTCATGCTTCTTGGGCTTATTGGCCTTCGGAATCCAGATTTCATGTCCATTTTTCCTATTAAGCTTCTGAAACAGTATTTTACCTACATAATAAATAAAAATCACAATAAAATATAAATATAATTATTATTTAACAAATGTATTAAATTAAAGGGATTAACAAAACTAAAGTGTAAAATGATTAATTTTTTATTTTAATAAATGTGAACTTTTGGTATTCATCATTAACCTGTTGTTTCGCAACCTTTGGACTTAACTAGTGAAGTGCCGCCGTAGGGTGGGTCAGTTCACCAGATACATCTAGAATTCATATCCTATTGGAATCCAAACTTGATATTGACCCAAAATGGACACCATCCGTGGGGGATGAAAAAAAGCCGTCTCGAGACACATTTGAATCTCATGTTTTTGAACTAGCAATGAAGCGAGATATATTATCGTATATCTCTCTCCCACTTACTATTTTAAAATTAAAGGTTTCTACTAAAAATACAAAATATTTGATTCACTAGTGTCTATAAGATTATGTGCGGCTAAAACATAACTCCACTTTACACTAGTGCAAAATTAGTTATCTATCCAATTTGAACTTTTAATATTTTATACACTAATTCTTATTAGTCCCAATTAATATTTACTTAATTAAACGAGTTTAATTAAGTTTAGTTTAGTGACCTAATGTAACGACCTATAGTTTTACTACTGCCCACAACGATACTTTTATGAACGGGATGAAGGCACGAAGAATAAATTATGTTGGGACTCAAATATGCTCATGAGATGATTTTGGGGACAATCAGTTAATTTCTCAAAGACCCGGGACGAGACTGTACCGTGTTCATTTAAATCGCCCATAGTATTTGGGGCGTAACTTTTCAATGGCGATCTCCGATTTTTATGAATTTTATACCGTCTGAAAGCTGAGATCGAGATCTACAACGTCCGCGTAAATATTTCCGAAATTCGGACTAGAACCGAGTAAAAATGCAAGTTAGAATTTGGATGAATAGTGATTTCGGGCCTATATGGAAGACTCAAACTTTCCTCATTTTCTACACTTTCCACAACTTTCTAATATCAATTGGGTCCAATATATAAAGGGTTACTATTTGCTAATTCCAAATAATTAAAAATAGAAAATGAAGAGAAAATAAGGAGAGAAAGTAAGAAGAAAGAGAGGGAAAGAGAAAAAGAAAAAGAAGAAGAAGAAGAGAAGAAAGAAGAAGAAGAATAAAGAGAAAGAAGAAGAAGAAGAAGAAGAAGAAGAAGAAGAAGAGAAGAAGAAGAAGAAGAGAAGAAGAAGAAGAAGAACAGAAAGAAAAAAGAGAAGAAGAAAGAAGAGAAAGAGGTGAGTTGGCAACCCTTGGAGAACTTAAGAGAATGGATGGAATCAAGGAAGAGAGGTTATTCACAGGAGCCACATTCTCCTTCGACCAAGGATCAAATACCAGCCAGACTCAAATACAGTGAGGGGACACTTTCTCTTCGCATTTTCATATCAGACTTACATTTACGCTTTAGGGCGTTAGAAGCTTTTCTTTACAATTTTGTTATTTATAGTTATGCTTGAGAAAAGAAAATGATATTAAGAAACAATGTTTACGGTTTTAAGAATTTAAAGTATGGTTTTCATGTTTTTCGGGGCATGAGGTAAAAATCACCCCAGTATGTAACTTGACACAGAGGAATTGAACGGTTATAGTGACATGTGCACATGTGGAGAACTGAGGGGACGCTCTCAAATCCTCGAGCCGGAGCTAGGGGACGACAATACGTAACGCCTCTAGACCCCAGTTTCAGAGCTTGGGTGGTAGCATAGATCCGCACACCCAGCTCCAATTTGTGGCTTGGGGGACGACAATACGTAATGCCCCAAGACCACCAGTTTTAGAGAAAAGTAGTGGCATGCTTTGGGGGACGACGATACATAACGCCCCAAAGTCATGGATTTGCACAGCTGGCTCCAATTAGGCGTATGGGGGGACGACGATACGTAACGCCCTCATACGTCCAGTTTTTTAGACAGAGATACAGATTTCATAAAAAAATTTTCGTTTTCAGTTACAGTTTTCAGAAAGGGATTTGGAAAAGAAAGTTTCAGATCCAACAGTTTTATAAGAAATACAAAATTTTAAAGCTATTTTATGAGATTTCGGTTTAAAACCAAATATTAGTTTCCATTTTTAGTCCACTTACTTAGATCGTATAGCGAACTAACCCCACCAAAGTCTTTATTGCTTCCAGGTTTCTCGAAGAACGAGCTCGGGAGGACGGATACTGATGCAATCACTAGGGTTGGAGTCCACCAGCACAGTGTCATATAGCATGAGAGTCTAGTAAGAGTTAAGTAGAGTTGCATGTATACATTTGTGATGTATGAGTCGTAATAAGTGTCAGATAAAGTTTTGTAAAGAAAAGTACTTTTGAGTATTCAGTTTTAAGAATTTAAAGTATTGTTGAGTTGGGTTATGGTCCCATGCATGATATTGCATTTAAATGGTTTAGAATACAGTCGAGAAGTTAGAGGCTAATGAGGTTAGTACTACTATCCCCTGCCGGTAACATCTCCCTGATCGGGGATGTTACACCTAATCAATTGAACTCTTAAAATTCTAACTCACTAATAAGTTTAAAATTAGAAATTCAAATAAGAGATAAAATTTTAATTAAACCATTTAATTAATATAAGCGTCTTATAAATTCTAATGGTACGTGGAATTGTGTCCCGAGTGCAGACCACATTATCGTCCATTCGGAAATCAGCTATGAAATTTATGTTCGGGTTTCCATCCGATATACCAAGGGAAAACATAATGCACTTATAAAGCCCATATATATTAAATTCGATTTCTAATTTTATAAACCATTAAAACAATTAATCCAATTAATTTATTTTCATGCATAATTTCTACTAATTTAACTTCTTTAAAATTCATAAAATCAAATTTATGATTGTGAACAATATGGATGTCTAACATGTTATAACATGTGAAATACAAGAGGATGCACTCTAAGTTATATGACATGTTATTCAAACATTTCAAATTAAACATACATATTACATAAAAAATAAAACTGCATTGACCGAGCTCTTATTTTTCCTATACTAATCTAATTAGCATAAAAGTTACCAAGGCATCCATTGGTCTTCAGAACTTGCTCCATGGAATGGTGTTAAGTCGCTGGCTGCATCGGCTCCTCAATTATATAAAATTGATACAACTCAAAAATTCACATAGAAAATTATTCACAACACTTGTAAAAATTGGCCTTATTGCATTACATTCCCAAAATAAAATAACAAAAAAAAAAAAGCCGGAAATATTTACGACCAATGCTACACATTCATCATATGAACACAAACATAAACATACATCACATTAACATTAAATATGTGCCTAGTCATCACAACTTGCATAAAACAATTTATATCACATATAAATAAATAAAAATAGAAGCTTTTTAAAAAAAAAAATAAGAAGGGTTAAAAGCACTTTTCAACCTTGCTCTCGATGCGAATTGTAGGAAACGATTTCCCGTGAGACGGAAGCGTGTTAGGCATCGGGATCGACCTTGAAATATTTTTCTGCCTTTTCCCTTTTTCAGTCGAAACTGTCCAGCCTTTTTGGACTTGTTTTGCTTCTGTTTTTGTCAATTTTCAAGCCCTGAACAGCCTCAGAACAATAGCACGAAACTAGACTATTTTGCACACGTTACGCGCGCACAACACACATAAAAATAGCCTATGTTTTACGTGAATGAGGGCAGCAATTCAGGTCCAATTTTTCACTAAAACAGCCCCACAATGTCAAAAAATACCTATTCATATCCCAAATTTTCTAGACTAAAATACAACACTAATCGAGCCCTAAAGAGGTAGCAAATGGCGACAATGAGTAGACTTTTCTGCTCACTACCGTGTGTATAGAAAAAAAAGAGAAGAAGTTTCGGTTTTGATTTTTAATGAGTCTTCCGTGCTATGACTCGCCACCAACAAAAAGAAATGTGGGCTTCACTCACCACTTAGATCTCAAAACTCTTTTGGAGAAAAGATTTTTTTCACACTAAAAAATTCTCATTTTCTTTTTCTTTCAACTTTTGAGAGAACTTGAAAAACCAAGAAGGTGATTAGGGTTGGAAAAATTAGACTAGGGTAAATAGGAAAACACTTTTCCTATTTATATTTAGGATTTATGTTGTCCAAAAAAACAAAACCCTTCACAACCCCCTCCTCAATTTCGGCCATAGGCTATTGGTGGTAAAAAATTAATTTAATTTTAATGTCTTCATTAAGACACAATTTTGTTGCCAAAAGAAAGTTATGTATCTTCCAATCCAAATCAAGAGTTTCCAAAATACATTTTTGGAAATTCTTAATTCAAATCTTTATTAAATTATACAGAATAATTGATAATAAATTATCATATAATCATTTATTATGAAAACCATATATTAAATTAATATATAGTTTCAATTGTGACAAAAAATATTATTAATCATATTAATAATATATATATGAGTATATAATGGACTACCCAATATTTTAATTTGCTACAAATATCGAGCTAGCAAAGGGACAAATGGACCTACAATTCCGAGAATCAATAATCCCGGAATATTAATTAAACTTTTTAATTAAATATTCCGAATTATTAACTTTTGGTTATTCCACTAAAATCCCAAATTTTCACTCTCGTTGCCGTAGATAAATAATATAGGCCGAACTATATCCATCGATATCTCCATTACATACGAATTGATCATTCATGAGTATCTCATAATTATAGCTGGGTCATAATGTCTGTTATTGACCGGTTGCTTACACACGCGTATAACGCAAGCGCACGTATCGTTCAAGTAGTATATAAAATATCGATCCCACGAGGACTTAATATCTAATCTATTAATTTTATGAGGTCAAATGATTACTAGTATCTAACATGTTGTTTGATTGATTTGAAATGGTGACGATTCTAAATTTAAAAACAAGTAATAAAATTGTTCGAAAATAGGTTTTAAGAAAATGCAATATTAAAAACTATCTAAGGTTGTGATTTCTTCCAATATTATTTTAAAGATGAAGTGGTTATCTTAAAGTTGGGTAATATATTGATTTATTAACCTGGAACACTAAATTATGTGTAAGCCTTTGTCGATGGTCAGACACAAATACCCAGTTTAACCCAATTGAACCATATGTCTATGTCAACCAAATTATCTGGATTCATTAAGTTTAAGTTCCAATTATGGCTACCCCCGCCCGACAGGTATATGTCTATTCTGTAAGGAAGTCTATTAAAGGGTTATCCATCTCAAAGAAGATCGTGGGACTATTGAGTCTAAGGTCTTAAACTTAAAATCCCTATGTCTAATTCATTTTAAGTTTCTCAGTTCAATTTTATTAATGGTCAGTTAATGAAAAAACATTAAGGTTAAGACTCAATAAATAAATCTTTATATTACCCAAGCTATAATCTAACCCTTTATAAAACGGTGATATTGGATTTCATCACAACCCCAGATAACTGGCTTAGTTACGACACATATTTACGGGTGGTAGTAAAAAAAACTTAAATAAAATAAACGACATAAAGTAAAATACTGAAAATTAAATACTGAAAAGTAAATGCTGAAAGTAAATGCTGAAATTAAATACATGATGAAAATTAAATGATGAAAGTAAATTACTGAAAGTAAATTGCTGAAAAGTAAATTGCTGAAAAGTAAATTGCTGGAAAGTAAATTGCTGAAAGTAAATTACTGAAAATTAAAACTGAAATTGAAAATAAAGAAAGAAAAGTATTGTGCGTAAAAGTAAATTGCGGAAAGTAAAAACTGAAAAGTAAAGAAAAGAAAGTGCGAAAGCGGAAAGAAATTAATTACTGAAAGCTATAAATAAACAAACAAGATACAATCTTCTTAGTATTCTTAAGGAATTCCTTAGAAGAAAGTATGAATTTACAAATGAAATGACTTGGTATTTATAGGCAAAATTTTGCCTCCATCACATCATCCACCAAATCAATTATTAATTGCTCCACTAATTGCTCCACCAAATCCATTATTAATTGCTCCACTAATCTCTTATCATGTTTGGTGATGATTTGATAATTTTTATAATTTTTTTATTAATTTTTGCTTTGATAATGATTGAAAGTGACTTTAATAATTACACACAACACACTTCTGGATGGTTCATCAATTTCGGGCATGAAATCGTCAGAATTCGAAATTATTTTGTCTTTCAAAGCTGTAGATCTTTGAGTCTTCTTTAATCTGGAACTTGAATCAGATCAATCTGATATCGGAGTAAAAAGTTATTCCAAAAAACGACAGATGCGCAAAATTGGAATTTCCAAAACTGCACTTCGTCAAAAACGCCCTTTCAAGTTTCCAATCTCCAAAATTAAAATATCAAGTCCAATAATTGCCCTTATTTGACCCATATTTCGTCCTAAATGATTTCATTGAGATCCGATATTATTTTATCTGCAAAATAAACTAAAACACATCAAAACGTTCATCAAACCCGAGAAACTAAACAAAATATTAAGTTAAAGGGGCGGTAAATATTGATATATTTTCCGCTCATCACACCCCCAAACCTAACATTTTGCTAGTCCTCGAGCAAAACAATAAAATAAAATACAAGAAACAATTAAAATTAAACTAAGCCACTTTCGTAGGGATCACAGTTGCATTTAGCATATGCAACAAGTCTTTAAACCCCTAGGTGTCCCTAATGGACGAGTTATAGTCTCGTGAGGGCTTACAGCAACGATACCCACAAAATTTTTACAAAAGTAAAAAGATAATAAAATTAATGCACACAAAATCAAAAAGACAAGAGAAAATAGAATAAAAAAGTTAGTGACTAATCAGGTGAAACTTCTACTCCAAATCAATAGTTGTTTTGTTTCATTCTAAATTACCGAATAAGTAAATTCTCCGATTATTTTTACCATTCTCCATATACACAGTCGATAAAATATTAATCAACTCATTTTTGCCCACAACAGTCATAAGTGCAGTTGATAAGAGAGTAATATTTTTGTCCTAAAGTTCTATCAGATTTCACACCTTTTTGTAGCAATGGAATATTTTTTCTGATTTTTCTGATTTTTTCTTTGATTTTTCTCTATTTTTTATTTATATACAATATCTTCCATCTATGTAGCGAGTGTTGAGTCGATGGCTCCCAAACCAGTTGGCTTTAGGGCACCAGGTGTTAAGACACCCTTACGAACTTAATTAATCAGACTTCAGATATATATATTTTTGCAACATCTTTGATCCATGTAACGAGCTTTGGGCCAGTGACTCCCAAACCAGTTGGTTTTAGGGCACTAGGTGTTAAAACACCCTTACAGACTTAATAACTCGGATCTCAGACGTTTTTTTTTTTTTTTTACTCCTTGCTTTTTGAGATGCTTCATCTAATTAAACTAGAGCATTGAATATTACAAACTTTTCAATTTTAGCTCATGTCCGTATGTTACTATATATGTTGATAATACCTGTCAACTGAGCATATGAAGATCCATTTTAGTCCGTTTTATGGAGAATTCACAAATTAAATAATTCAAAGGAATAAACAAAAATTAACTTATTTCGAAAATAGGCTTGAGATACGTCTCAGGAGTGGAAACTCCTTACTCAGCTATCTCTTTCCAATTCATCACCATTTTAGTCAAAATAAAAACACAAAAACACAAAATATTTTTGTAATTTTTGAAAATTTTTCAATTTTTTTATTTTTTTCGAAAAATTTTGGACTAAAAATAAAAACAACACACACAACTAAAAACAAGGTACTGATCAACTAATTCCCTCCCCCAAACCTAAATGAGATATTGTCCCCAATGTCTTAAAAAGTAAAAGAAGAGTTTAGAAAATAATACCTGGTTAGCCGAAATTCTACAGGAAATTAAAGGTTAAGATCCAGATTAATCCTACGCCTCTTACCACGATCGTCCTCAGACCAATTTATCTTTGAAATGATAGGGTCAACTCGTGGTTCATAGGTTATGAGTTGGTCTATTATATCCGGAGCAGTTCTGGCAGTAAAGAGGAGTTCTTTCAAAAGTTTTAACACGAACCCATTTCTCCAGACATCATCAAGAAACACGCAAAGAAAATCATAAAATCCATCAACGTTGTATAGCCCAATTGGTTTCTGGTGTATGTTCAGGTTCGCCCAAGATAGCACAATAAAAATTTCCTCCAATGTACCCAAGCCACCTGGCAAAGCAATAAAAGCATCAACACGGTTAATCATTTCTACCAAACGTTCAGACATACCTGGCACGATCAGTTCCTCTCTGTTTGATGGTTCAATAAGATTTGCTTCTGCCAAGGGTTTTGAGATGATTCCCAAAACGTGACTGCCTCCTTCCTGTACTGCTTTTGAAACGATCCTCATAAGTCCAAGATTGCCTCCGCCATATATTAAGTGCATATTTCTTGTAGCTAAGACTCGACCCAATTCTTGTGCTGCTTCTACGTATTGTGGCTTAACACCAACACTACTACCGCAAAACACACAGATGTTTTCAACTCGTCTTCTTGAAGTGGCTTCCATATTTTATATGTATTTCTTTCTCAACTCTGGATGCCTTCAAAAGTGAAATGACGGGCTGAATTTATAGTACCTGAAAAAGGTGAGTAAAAATAACACAAGTATCTTCCAGATGACGATTAGTAGCGAAATAATATCGTGATAGTCAAAAAGTCTGGATCCTGTCGGAGAAAATAAAAGAAAACAACAAAACAAATCAAAATTATTAAGAAAAGACAAAGAGATATAATATTTACAAGAAAAGTAACGGCTTGATTGACGTCTATGCGTCAGGGACAAGCTTCCCATCCAATTTTCTTATAACTGGCAAACATGGTCTTTTTGAGTCAGATTCCCAAGACTAATTGTTGTCTTTCTTTTTGGAATTGTGAATGTAATTTGCGAATGGCTATGTGAACATTTCCACTGGGATGCATCTCAAGAGTTAAAGATATATCATCTAAAGACTCCTTACTCAAGCCATCCCTAATGAATTTAATTTTGTCTTTGCGATTATCAGACACCATTCCTAAAGAAAGACAACGAGTATTGCAATTCCAGCGTGCACATTTGTAACAAACACCCATTTGTTTAGCTCTACGTTTCTTTGCATATGTGCTTCTTCTAAAACCAGTCAGATGTGAAATAAAAGAGTCAGAAGACTCACCTGCCAATCGGACTCGTGTTTTAATTACCCAATGAATGTCATTAGGAATACCTTTGATCATTGACCGGCGTAAAAAAAAAATCTCTGATTTACAAAAATAAGTATCTAAGATCCGGGTTATTAAGTCTGTAAGGGTGTTTTAACACCTAATGCCCTAAAACCAACTGGTTTGGGAGTCACTGGCCCAAAGCTCGTTACATGGATCAAAGATACTGCAAAATAAAATATATATATCTGAAGTCTGGGTAATTAAGTCCGTAGGGGTGTCTTAACACCTGGTGCCCTAAAACCAACTGGTTTGGGAGCCACCGACCTAAAGCTCGCTACATAGACGGAAGGTATTGTATATAAATAAAAAATAGAGAAAAAATCAAAGAAAAAAATCAGAAAAATCAGAAAAATTATTCCATTGCTACCAAAAGATGTGAAATCTGATAGAACTTTAGGATAAAAATATTACTCTCTTATCAACTGCACTTATGACTGTTGTGGGCAAAAATGAGTTGTTTAATATTTTGTTAGCTGTGTATATGGAGAATGGTAAAAATAATCGGAGAATTTACTTATTCAGTAATTTAGAAAGAAACAAAACAACTAATAACTTGGAGTAGAATTTTCACCTTTTTAGCCAATACAAAAAAAACACAAAATATTTTTGTAATTTTTTGAAAATTATTCAATTTTTTGTTTTTTTTCGAAAAATTTTGAACTAAAACTAAAAACAACACACAAATTAAAAACAAGGTACTAATCAACTATTGACCGGCGTAAACACACACGTATAACGCAAACGTACATATCGTTCAAGTAGTATAAAAAGTATCGATCCCACGAGGACTTAAAACCTTATCTATTAAT
>SKCR01001700.1:0-28057 GCA_019454045.1 Zanthoxylum bungeanum | reverse complement strand
TACCGAAATATTTGTAATAATTGTAATACAGTCTTAAAACAAATTCGACTCTTTGGATATGGAAATCAGTCCAAACACAATAGATCCGAATATGGCAGCCTCTTCGGCTGGCCAGAATGTTGTGGCAACCTCCGTGACTGACCAAAGTGCAGTGGCAGCCTCTTCTGCTGGCCATTTGCTTCAGCCTCTGGGCTTAATATGGCAGCCGCTGTGGTTGGCCAAGGTTTTGCTGTCTCTATGGCTAGACAACCTGTTGGACATGTGAGCCATGTCAATCCTGCTGCGGAAAAACCTGAAAAATTCAGTGGTCAGAATTTCAAAAGGTGGCAACATAAAATGTTTTTCTACTTGACCACGTTGAACCTTGCAAGGTTTCTAAAGGAAGATGCTCATGTACCCGCGGAGGGTGAGATTGATATCCAAGTGATCAGTGCGATCGATGCTTGGAAACATTCTGAATTCCTATGTCGGAATTATGTGCTGAATGGGCTAAGTGATTCCTTGTACAGTGTGTACGCCGGAATGAAAACAGCTAAAGGGCTTTGGGAATCTTTAGATCGAATATATAAAACTGAGGATGCCGGTTGTAGGCACTGCATTTTTGCATATTAGTCCCTATGATGAGTCTCATTTGGAGGCACTACCTTTTAAGTCACGAAAGTCACGAGAAACGGACGTCGGAAGGAGAAATTCAGAATAAACAAGGTTCACTGTTTTCGTTCGTGCTGCGTTCGTTAATTCGTTCGAACTCCAAACAGATTGCGGGCGTTCGTGCCGCGTTCGAGGAGGCGTTCGAACGGTGCCGGTAATTCTGGTTTTGCTGCTAACCTCACATTAAGCCCGATTCGCCCAAGCCTTGGCCCACACGCCCAAGCCCACTTAAAACACATATTTAACACATGGTGAAATCAAAACAAATCTAAAAATCACATACCAAATTAAAAAGATGTCATGCCTAATTAAAATCAATCAACCAAGCCAATCAAATATTCAACCTTCCTAATCTAAACCAAATCAAATCCCTTGCTTTCCTTGTCCAACACCAAATCAAATCCTCCCTTTAAATGCCAAATCCCTTCCTTGTGAGACAAGGTGAAACCCTAGCCATTCTCTATATAAACAACACCTCTCCAAGGCATTCCCCCCTAGTGCACGCCCATTACAAGAAAAGAAGAAAAGAATTTCCAACCCCTTTTCCCTAGCTCATTCACGCAAGAAACACCCAAGCTCATACATACAACTCACACGAAAATCACAAACCCCACAAGAAACACCCAAAGCTTATTGACACAACTCTCCCTCACTCTCAATAATCGAAGATCACAAACCAAAGAACCCTCATTTCCTTGACCAAAACACATCCCGAACAACCCTTTTACCTCATTAAAACAGCCCCCGAACCACGCCATAACACCACCGAGAAACCTTAAAAGCAGTAACATAAAAAAGCAATCCAAATCCCCCTAAAAAATGCAAAAACAGCCCACTAATAGACCTGAAACGGAGACAAACAGCAGGAAAACAGGAGCAAATCGGAGTCAAAAGCAGCAGCAAAAGACGGAGAACGACGACTCCAAACAGTGAGACAATGAACGAGAGCAGTGAACCAGTGAATCGGAAGAGTTGCGGAGCATCCACCCTTCCGACGATCGTGTACCGTACATCCGAGAGGTGATTTAAAAGGTTAGACCTGAGGGTACTTTTCTCATTAGTTTATATTCGTTTTTTTATTGAATTCTATTCGCATGAGAGTCGTTTGTGGATGCATGTTGTGGCTTGAATGAAATGGAAAATATGCCGCCTCTTGTGGTATATAGGATGGGAAACCGGACATAAATTTCATAGCCGATTCCTAATGGACGGTAGTATGATCTGTACTCGGGATACAACTCCACGTACCACTTGAGTAAACGGCACATTCTTTTGTTTTATGTTGCTTGGATTGATTTATTTTCGTTATTTGAATTCTGCATGTTACTTTTGTATGTATGATTCAATCGAGCGCATGGGCTTAGTAAGTGCAATGAAAGATCCCCTATAGGGAGGGGTTAAAGCCATTTACCACGATGATTTGCCGCGCCGGTTGATGTGTGTTCGATTGAATGCAAGATATGTTCAATCGGACATACTAAGTTTGATATGATTGTCTTTATTCTTGTATGCATGGTGTGATCGAGCGCATGGGCTTAGTAAGTGCGATGAAAGGTCCTCTAATTGAAGAGGTTAAAATCCTTTACCATGATGCTTTGCCGCGCCGATTAACGTATATTCGGTTGAATGTAAGATGTGTTCAATCGGGTACATGAAGTCTAAGGTTATTGCCTTTATTTTTATATGCATTGAGATAAGCGCATGGGCTTAGTAAGTGCGATGAAATGTCCTCTAATTGGAGAGTTTAAAATCCTTCGCCACGATGTTTCACCGCGCTTCGTATTTCGCTATTTGCTTTTTTTTTTGTATGTATTGCGTCATATTTTATGCATCAGGTCTGTTCCCGTTCGAACGCGTTTTCGAACGCTATACGAACGCGAACCTTTTTTTTCCCGTTCAAAAGCGTTTTAAAAACGCTACTCGAACGCGCATGCATTTTGTTTCATCAGGTCTGGATCCGTTCGAACGCGTTATCAAACGCTACATGAACGCGAACCTTCTGTTTATCGTTCGAACACGTTTACGAACGCTACACGAACGCGCACACACTGAACTAAGTCTGTCTCATCATATTTCATGCACAACTGCCTTTTGGGTGATCTCTCTTGCATTATGTAGTCAATCATATTATTTGTATCCATGCGTCTATCTGTTTGATGTGCTCATGTGATGGTATTCAAGCATTATTAGGTCATTAATGTGTTACTTGGTTCTCAAGCATGACTTAGCCTATTTGGTTGTTTATTTTCAAGCATGATTAATCGCTTTGTTTTGCGTTTGGAATTTGCATTATGTTTAGGTCGTTCTTTGTTTTTCGTATTATATGATCGAAGCATGTTCATGAGATTGTCGTGTGCCATTGCATGTTTGCCGTTATGATGATTACTTTCATGCATGTGAACTTAGAAGCATGATACTCTTGGAAATAAATGTTACTTAAGCTTGATTAAATTATTACATAAATCCTTTCATTACAAGTGACATAAGTAAGGGACCATTCCGAACCCAACGGTTTGAGGTCTTCCCTTGCGAGGGGTGAGTGCGGCCTTAAATCTCATTTTCCTGGTTCACACCGGGTGGCGACTCCATTATTCTCGGTTTAGTCCCCCGTGCCTACTCCGTACTCCCGACCGGGCCGCGAGCCCGGGACAGCATGCGTCGCCAGGTTCCTGTGTTCCCACAGTCTGGCGACTCCACTGGGGATAGAGAATCGGCCCCGAAATATTGTCTTGTAATTTTTGGATTTATGTTCTAATTGACCGTGTTTATAGTGGATGAAATGAGGATTTAATCAAAGACATTCTGAGGCTAGGTAATGGTTTGGTGTCTTTCTTCCTTCACTACTACCTTTCTAGAAGGAAAAGCTGTGAAGGCACCTAGATAGCCATCTACTCGTAGCCTATTGTGATGGACTAATTTGGAGGACTCGTTGTTTATTCCTGACACCAAGCGATAAGAGCCTAAGAGGCTTGGGTATTTAAGTGAGCCTCGCTCCATCTTCCCTCTGGGGAATCTACAACGGGAAATCCATTTGACAGTCCGTCACACACCATAGCTCATTGGCACGTACCTTAGTGTATAAAAAAGGGTGCGCTCATTTGGTTGCTCGAACCCTTGATTGGGGAGACCTAGTTGTGAGCCATCCTTCGCCGATGAGAGCCTTTGTCTACACTCTTGTGAACCCACCCATAGACCGGGATTGTATGGTTAAAGTAACAATTATTTCCTTGAGTATGTGCTTGTGGTCCATCCTCATTTGGATGTAGTTGGACCATTGTCAGAAATGCGGACTTGCTGAGCCATTTAAACTGGGGCAAGTTCGTACCTTATGACCATTGGGCCCAAAGCTTCTGAAATGTTGATGGGCCATTATGTAGAAATTATTGTTTTATGTTTGCATTATCTTTCTTTTATGCTTGTGCTTGGGAACATCATCGTTTGGATCCATTTAGACCATTTGTCATGAGATGTGGGCTTGTTGGGCCATTTAAACTGGGACAAGAACGTATTTTATGACGATTGGGCCAAATGCTTCTAAGTGATTGATGGGCCACTTTGTGCTTGTGTTCGGAACATTACCATTTGGATTTAGTTGGGCTCCTTGCCATGAGATGTGTACTCGTTGGGCCATTTAAACGGGGACGAGTTCACTCCTATGACAGTTAGCCCAAAAGCTTCTAAAATGATAACAGGCCGATTTGTTTGAAAATTTTAGTTGATTTAGCATGTTATATATGTTACATGCATCTCATGCACCCCATGCATACATACATCATGTTAACCCTTGTGTTCTGAAAGCCATCATAGATTCCCGTTGGGTTAGAAAAAAGGGAAGACTCACCAAAATACTGAGAACAGACATGAGTGAATCAGATATTGAGGTATCCCAGATAGATCAGTTGGAAAATGGTTTCGCCAAGATTACTGAACAGTTGCAAGCCTTGACTACTGCCATGACAAATATGGATGTACCCCGTGCTGGGGGAAATTCTGAGAATGTGAGGCGTGATGAGCCTTCGAATGGGTTGGGGGATGATGTCCCCACTTTTGATGATGACATGGCAGAATATGCAGCAGGTAGAGTGATTGGGCCTCAGGCAGAATTTCAGAAGCTTCGGGATCAGGTTGAAACAGTTACCCGCAAAATGAGGGTAAGAATGAGGATTTGTTAGATTATGAGGCAATGACGTTCGGAGAACAGCTGCCAGCTCAGTTTAAATTGCCCGACATGGCCAAGTTTAATGGGAATGGAGACCCGAGAGTCCATCTGCAGCAATATGTCTCAGTCATGAGTTCAGTGGGCCTATCACAGCGCCAAGTCCAAAAGATGTTGGGATGTCACTCGAGGGGGCACCTGGTTTGGTATCATAGCCTTGAGAAGAAGGTTAAGGAAGATTGGAGGGAACTAGCTGATGCTTTTCTGAAGCAGTATGTTACAGACTTAGAGATTGACTTGTCACTCCGAGATTTGGAGAACACTAAACAGAAGCCAGAGGAAAGTTTCAAAGAGTATGTGGATCGCTGGAGAAGCCAGCTTTTGAAAATGCAAACTCGGCCCTCAGAGAAGGACCAAATCAAAATGATCATTAAGGGCACCAAGCCCTCTATTTATAGTAAGCTGAGGAGGATGACTTCGATGATTTCTGATTTTCGACAGTTGAGGGAAACTGTCATGGATATTGAGGAAGAGGAGGCTGAAAACAGAAAGTTCTGTGGCCAGAATAGGCAGACTTTTGGAGGGTATTCTGAGACTAAGCCCGCTATTGTCGAGGTTGCTGCCATCAGGAACCGGTAATTCTCCAACCTTGGTAGACCTTTGTCGAAGGTATTTGAAAAGTTACAGGGACAAGGAATCTTGAAACCCTTAGAAGGCAAGCCACTTCCGCACCCCTCACCACCACGCATAAATGTGAACCTTTATTGTCACTTCCACCAGCTACATGGCCATGACACCGACAACTGCACCCGCCTCAGGCATGAAATTCAAGGTCTCATAATAAAATACCCAACCCATGAAAAGAAACCCTCAACCACCAAGCTTCTTACATGGATGACAGTGAAGAACCATAGGCCGAGGAAGAAGGCAGTGCTGCGGATGATGGAGATGTTCCTCCTAGTCTATTTGATCCAGTTTTTTTTAAAAGACATTGATTTTGTTACTTGTTCGAACTCTTTTCCTCAACGATAATAAAGACGTTCATTTTGCTGAAACTCTTCTGCAATATGAGTATATTTGAGAAAAGTATTCAACCTTGGTACTATGGAATCCAGTGATGAACACGGGGAACCTTCGAAATAAGCAAACAGAAAAGATAAGACAGACATTCAGAAATTGGGAAATAGGGGCAGTGAGACTGTCAGATTTGGAAGGGAACGAGTTCACCAAGCCGATCAATATGGATAGATTGAAGCAGTATTTCGCCTAAGGAAGAAAAGGTCGAGCGATCACCAGGAGGACTGACAGAAGACCTAACCCAACGGAATAGAAAATTCATTCATGCATGCATGCATACACGTAACATATTTGCATCCTTTTTGTGTTTGTTATGTTTTGTAATAACAGGTTTCAAATGAGAAAAAAAGAAAGCGCCGAATGCAAGCCAACCAGAAGCAGTAACAGTACAATGTCAGAAGTCTTCATGAATGAATCATATGGGCGAGGCCCATATCAGCAGTATCAGTCTGAGGGGCGAAGCCCATATCAGTATCAGTCTGGGGGCGAGGCCCATATCAATGGCAGTTAGGGCCGACGCCCACATCAGCATCAGTATCATTTTTGGGATGAATCCCGAGGGTCGAGGCCCACATCAATATCAGTCTGGGGGCGAGGCCCGTATCAATAGCAGTTAGGGCCGAGGCCCACTTCAGCATCAGTTTTGGGGATGAGTCCCAGGGTCGAAGCCCACATCACTATCAGTTTTGGGGATGAGTCCTAGGGTTGAGGCCCATTGCATCACAAGCCGAGAATGGCACTCCAAGAATGGAAACACAGTTCAAGAATGAACAAGTCGGGAATGGCAATCCAAGAATGGAGCATAGTTCAAGAATGAACAAGCCGGGAATGGCAATCCAAGAATGGAGCAGAGTTCAAGAATGAACAAGCCGAGAATGGCAATCCAAGAATGGAGCATAGTTCAAGAATGAACAAGCCGGGAATGGCAATCCAAGAATGGAGCAGAGTTCAAGAATGAACAAGCCGAGAATGGCAATCCAAGAATGAAGCAGAGTTCAAGAATGAACAAGCCGAGAATGTCAATCCATGAATGGAGCAGAGTTCAAGAATGAACAAGCCGATGATGGTAATCCAAGAATGGAGCAGAGTTCAGGAATAAACAAGCCGAGAATGGCACTCCAAGAATGGAAACACGGTTCGGGAATGGACCACCTTACAGAAACAGTTCGGGAATGGACAACTCACAGTAACAGTTCGGGAATGGACATTTCACGGTAACAGTTCGGGAAAGGACCACATCACAGCGGTTCGGGAATGAACCGGGGGTCGCAGCACCTCACCACCCAAATCAACTCAACACGTGGAAAGTCAAGTGGCAGTTGGTGAGCCAGGTAAGTGAAAATGCATTGCATAACTTTGATAGGATTGTCACTGTTGCACATTACACAAGTCCCATCAAAGTGGGGGCGACTTGTAGGCACTGCATTTTTGCATATTAGGCCCTATGATGAGTCTCATTTGGAGGCACTACCTTTTAAGTCACGGAAGTCACGAGAAACGGACGTCGGAATGAGAAATTCAGAATAAACAAGGTTCACTGTTTTCGTTCGTGCTGCGTTCGTTAATTCGTTCGAACTCCAAACAGATTGCTGGCGTTCGTGCCGCGTTCGAGGAGGCGTTCGAACGGTGTCGGTAATTCTGGTTTTGCTGCTAACCTCACATTAAGCCCGATTCACCCAAGCCTTGGCCCACACGCCCAAGCCCACTTAAAACACATATTTAACACATTGTGAAATAAAAACAAATCTAAAAATCACATACCAAATTAAAAAGATGTCAAGCCTAATTAAAATCAATCAACCAAGCCAATCAAATATTCAACCTTCCTAATCTAAACCAAATCAAATCCCTTGTTTTCCTTGTCCAACACCAAATCAAATCCTCCCTTTAAATGCCAAATCCCTTCCTTGTGAGACAAGGTGAAACCCTAGCCATTCTCTATATAAACAACACCTCTCCAAGGAATTCCCCCCTAGTGCACGCCCATTACAAGAAAAGAAGAAAAGAATTTCCAACCCCTTTTCCCTAGCTCATTCATGCAAGAAACACCCAAGCTCATACATACAACTCACACGAAAATCACAACACCCACAAGAAACACCCAAAGCTTATTGACACAACTCTCCCTCACTCCCAATAATCGAAGATCACAAACCAAAGAACCCTTATTGCCTTGACCAAAACACATCCCGAACAGCCCCTTTACCTCATCAAAACAGCCCCCGAACCACGCCATAACACCACCGAAAAACCTTAAAAGCAGTAACATAAAAAACAGCAATCCAAATCCCCCTAAAAAACGCAAAAACAGCCCACTAATAGACCTGAAACGGAGACCAAACAGCAGGAAAACAGGAGCAAATCGGAGTCAAAAGCAGCAACAGTCGTTTGTGGATGCATGTTGTGGCTTGAATGAAATGGAAAATGTGCCGCCTCTTGTGGTATATAGGATGGGAACCCGGACATAAATTTCATAGCCGATTCCTAATGGACGGTAGTATGATCTGTACTCGGGATACAACTCCACGTACCACTTGAGTAAACGGCATATTCTTTTGTTTTATGTTGCTTGGATTTATTTATTTTCGTTATTTGAATTCTGCATGTTACTTTTGTATGTATGATTCAATCGAGCGCATGGGCTTAGTAAATGCAATGAAAGATCCCCTATGGGGAGGGGTTAAAGCCCTTTACCACGATGCTTTACCGCGTCGGTTGATGTGTGTTCGGTTGAATGCAAGATATGTTCAATTGGACATACTAAGTTTGATATGATTGTCATTATTCTTGTATGCATGGTGTGATCGAGCGCATGGGCTTAGTAAGTGCGATGAAAGGTCCTCTAATTGAAGAGGTTAAAATCCTTTACCATGATGTTTTGCCGCGCCGATTAACGTATATTCGGTTGAATGTAATATGTGTTCAATCGGGTACATGAAGTCTAAGGTTATTGCCTTTATTTTTATATGCATTGAGATAAGCGCATGGGCTTAGTAAGTGCGATGAAAGGTCCTCTAATTGGAGAGTTTAAAATCCTTCGCCATGATGTTTCGCCGCGCTTCGTATTTTGCTATTTGCCTTTTTTTATGTATGTATTGCGTCACATTTTGTGCATCAGGTCTGTTTCCCGTTTGAACGCGTTTTCGAACGCTATACGAACGCGAACCTTCTGTTTCCCGTTCGAATGCATTTTACAAACGCTACTCGAACGCGCATGCATTTTATTTCATCAGGTATGGATCCGTTCGAACGCGTTATCAAACGCTACACGAACGCGAACCTTCTGTTTACCGTTCGAACACGTTTACGAACGCTACACGAACGCGCACACACTAAACTAAGTCTGTCTCATCATATTTCATGCACAACTGCCTTTTGGGTGATCTCCCTTGCATTATGTAGTCAATCATATTATTTGTATCCCTGCGTCTATCTGTTTGATGTGCTCATGTGATGGTATTCAAGCATTATTAGGTCATTAATGTGTTACTTGGTTCTCAAGCATGACTTATCCTATTTGGTTGTTTATTTTCAAGCATGATTAATCGCTTTGTTTTGCGTTTGGAATTTGCATTATGTTAGGTCGTTCTTTGTTTTTCGTATTATATGATCGAAGCATGTTCATGAGATTGTCGTGTGTCATTGCATGTTTGCCGTTATAATGATTACTTTCATGCATGTGAACTTAGAAGCATGATACTCTTGGAAATAAGTGTTACTTAAGCTTGATTAAATTATTACATAAATCCTTTCATTACAAGTGACATAAGTAAGGGACCATTCCGAACCCAACGGTTTAAGGTCTTCCCTTGCGAGGGGTGAGTGCGGCCTTAAATCTAATTTTCCCGGTTCACATCGGGTGGCGACTCCATTATTCTCCGGTTTAGTCCCCCGTGCCTACTCCGTACTCCCGACATGGCCGCGATCCCGAGACAGCATGCGTCGCCCAGGTTCCTGTGTTCCCACACCGGTACTAAGAAATTTGTCGTAGGCCGTTTCCTAGATTTTAAGATGATTGATTCCAAAATTGTGTGAAGCCAAGTACAAGAACTGCAGATTATTCTAGCAGAAATTCATGCTGAGGGGATGAGTTTAAGTGAAACCTTCCAAGTAGCCTCGACAATTGAGAAACTACCACCGGGTTGGAAAGATTTCATGAATTATCTAAAACATAAGCGAAAAGAAATGAGCATTGAAGACTTGGTTCTTAAGTTGAGAATTGAGGAAGATAACCGAGTATCTGACAAGAGAGGAGTCTCTCATGAGGCCAAGGCAAATGTTGTTGAACATGGCCATAAGAACAAGAACCTCAAGAACAAAGGGTCAAAGATGGGCCCTAAAGGAGGAGTTTCCAAGAAATCGAAATTTCAAGGAAGATGCTTCAATTGTGACAAAATGGGTCACAAGTCTTCTGAGTGCAGACTGCCGAAGAAGAAAAAGAAACAAGAGGCTAATGTGCTGGAAAACATGACTCAATATGTTTCAGACATTAACCTTTTTGCTGTGGTTTCTGAGGTGAATCTGGTGGGTTCTAACCCAAGGAGTGGTGGATTGATACTGGTGCCACTCGACATGTGTGCTCGGACAAGAGCATGTTTTCTTCATTTGAGCCTGCTGGTAATGGGGAAAAAATATGCATGAGAAATTCAGCAACATCTGAGATTGAAGGTCAATGAAAGGTGATTCAGAAGATGACTTCTGGAAAAGAGTTGACTTTGAACAATGTTCTGTATGTACCTGAAATACGGAAGAATCTTATGTCTGGATCGCTTCTGAACAAGCATGGATTCCGGATGGTGTTCGAGTCTGATAAAGTAGTTTTGACTAAAAATGGGATGTATGTGGGAAAAATGGTATGTAACTGATGGGCTTTTTAAGCTCAATGTAATGGTTTTTAAACCCAAAAATATCAATAAAGTTAGTTCTTCTGCTTATATTGTTGAGTACTATAATCTTTGGCATGGTAGGTTATGACATGTTAATTTTAATTCATTGCGAAAATTAATTAACATGAATCACATTCCCAATTTTAAAATTGATAACAGACATAAGTGTGATACTTGTGTTGAGGCAAAACTAACTAGATCATCTTTTCATAGTATTGAAAGAAACTCTGAACCACTTGATCTAATTCATACTGATGTATGTGATTTTAATTCAATACAATCGAGATGCGATAATAAATATTTTATTACCTTTATTGATGATTGCTGACCGGCGTAAACACATGCGTATAACGCAAGCGCACGTATCGTTCAAGTAGTATAAAAAGTATCGATCCCACGAGGACTTAATACCTAAGCTATTAATTTTATGAGGTCAAATGATTACTAGTATCTAACAGGTTGTTTGATAGATTTGAAAAGGTGACGATTCTAAATTTAAAAATAAGTAAATAAAATTGTTCGAAAGTAGGTTTAAGAAAGTTCACTATTAAAAACTATATAGGGTTGTGATTTCTTCCAATATCATTTTAAAGATGAAGTGGTTATCTTATAGTTGGATAAAATATTGATTTATTAACCTGAACACTAAATTATGTAAAAGCCTCTTCCGATGGTCAACTATAAATATCCAGTATAACCCAATTGAACCATATGTCTATGTCAACCAAATTACCTGGATTCATTAAGATTAAGTTCCAATTATGGCTATCTCCGCCCGACAGATATATTCCTATCATGTAAGGAAATCTATTAAAGGGTTATTTATCCTCAAGGAAGATCGTGGGCTATTGAGTCTAAGGTCTTAAACTTAAAATCCCTATGTCTAGTTCATTTTAAGTTTACCAGTTCAATTTTATTAATGGCCAGTTAATAAAAAACATTAAGATTAAGACTCAATAAATAAACTTTATATTACCCAAACTATAATTTAACCCCTTATAAACCGGTGATATTGGATTTCATCACAACCCCAGATAACTGGCTTAGTTACGACACATATTTACGGGTAGTAAAAATTTAAATAAAATAAAAGACATAAAGTAAATTCTGAAAATTAAATACTGAAAAGTAAATTGCTGAAAAGTAAAAAAAAAAAGTAAAAAGTAAAAGTAAAAAGTAAAAGTAAAAAGTAAAAAGTAAAAAAAAAAAAGTAAATTACTGAAAGTAAATTGCTGAAAAGTAAATTACTGAAATTAAATAAAGTAAAAGTACAATAAAAGAAAATGCTGGGGGTTAGAGGATCAACTTTTATTACTACTATTTTAGATATCTCCCTTAATATAATATATTAACTTTGCGTGATAATTACCAACCAGCCATATAGGCGGTATCCTGATTAAGTCAAATTAATAATTAATTACCAACCGACCAACCAGGCGGTATCCATACTTAGTCAGGTTAAAACCAATTTATAATTAATTTCCAACCGGCCAATATAGCGGTATCCTCATTAAGTCAGATTTTAAATAGTTTATATTTTATATTTAAGGGAGATTAATCTAGATAGAAATAATAAAAGCTTTACCTTTTACCCCAGCAAAGGGGAGTTACCTCCTCATTGCTTGAAAAATAAAAACTGCAAAAGTAAAGAAAGAAAAAGTTTGTGCGTAAAAGTAATTGCGGAAAGTAAAAACTGAAAAGTAAAGAAAAGAAAGTGCGAAAGCGGAAATTAATTACTGGAAGCTGTAAATAAACAAACAAGATACAATCTTCTTATTTATTCATTAGGAATTTCAAAGAAGAAAGTATGAATTTTACAAATGAAATGGCTTGCTATTTATAGGCAAAATTTTGCCTATATCAAATCATCCATCAAATCTCCACCAAATCCATTATTAATTTCTCCACTAATTACTCCACCAAATCCATAATTGCTCCACTAATTGCTTATCTTATTTGGTGTTGATTGATAATTTTTATTAATTATTTATTAATTTATATTTTGCTTTGAAAATGATTGATAATGACTTTAATAATTACACATCACACACTTCTGGATGGTTCATCAATTTCGGTCATGAACGCTTCAGAATTCGAAAATATTTCCTCTTTAAAAGTTGTAGATCTTTGAGTCTTCTTTAATCTGGAACTTGAATCAGCTCAATCCGATATCGGAGTAAAAAGTTATGCCCAAAATACGACAGATACGCAAAATTAGAATTCCCAAAACTGCACTTCGTCAAAACGCCCTTTCAAGTTTCCAATCTCCAAAATTAATATATCAAGTCCAATAATTGCCCTTATTTGACCCATATTTCATCCTAAATGATTTCATTGAGACCCGATATTATTTTATCTGCAAAATAAACTAAAACACATCAAAACGTTCATCAAACCTGAGAAACTAAACAAAATATTAAGTTAAAGGGGCGGTAAATATTGATATATTTTCCGCTCATAAATTGCACAAGATTTTGCTATGGTATTTGATGAAAAGCAAGGACGAAGCTATAGAGAAATTTTTTCTCTATAAGAATGAAGTAGAGAACCAACTGAATAAAAAATTAAGGAGTTAAGAAGTGATCGTGGTGGTGAGTATGTTTTTTCTTTTGAATCACTTTGTGAACAAAATGGAATCATACATCAAACCACAACTCCTTATTCACCTCAATCCAATGGGATTTCAGAACGAAAGAATTGTACCTTGAAAGAGATGATGAACGCTATGTTAATCAGCTCTGGCTTACCTCAGAATATGTGGGGAGAAGCTGTCTTATCAGCTAATTACCTTTTAAATAAGGTATCACGGAAAGAAGTAGGGAAAACTCCTTATGAAATGTGGAAATGAAGAGTACCTTCCTATAAATTCCTACGAGTGTGGGGGTGTCTTGCCAAGGTAGTCATTCCTCCACCTAAGAAGGTGAAGATAGGACCAAAAACTGTTGATTGTGTTTTCATAGGATATGCACACAACAGTAATGCTTATCGATTTCTTGTGTATGAATCTATTGTACCAAATGTTCACAAGAATACGATAATGGAGTCGAGGAATGCATCATTTTTCGAATATGTTTTTCCCTGTAAAACTAATTCGAATTCAAATGTGCACAAACGGGCACATGAGACTATCATTGAAGATAGTCAGGACCGAGAACACATAAATGTTCCAGAGGATCAACAAGTTGTTGAACTTGAACCAAGACGTAGCAAAAGAGCTAGAACGGAAAAATCATTTGGTCCAGATTTTCTGACATTTTTGCTAGAGAATGATCCTCAAAGCTATAATGAAGCTGTAAGGTCAGCTGATGGTGCCTTGTGGAAAGATGCCATCAATAGTGAAATTGAATCCATCTTACAAAATCACACCTGGGAGTTAGTGAATCTTCCTCCAGGATGTAAACCTTTAGGGTCCAAGTGGATTTTCAAAAAGAAAATGAAGGCAGATGAATCAATTGATAAGTACAAAGCAAGACTTGTAATTAAAGGTTATAGACAACGTGAAGGTCTTGATTACTTTGATACTTATTCTCCTGTAATGAGAATAAATTCCATAAGGATGATACTAGCGATTGCAGCTTTGCGCAATCTTGAGGTACATCAGATGGATGTGAAAACAGCCTTTCTGAATGGAGATTTAGATGAAGAAATCTACATGGAACAACCTGAAGGCTTTATAGCTCCAGGACAAGAAAAGAAAGTCTGTAAGTTAGTTAAATCCTTGTATGGATTGAAACAAGCCACGAAACAATGGCATAAAAAGTTTGATGACACCATGTTGGCAAATGGTTTCAAAATCAATGAATGTGATAAATGCATTTATGTCAGAGAGACAAAGTTGGCTATGTCATTTTATGTCTCTACGTTGAATATAATGATTGTCGGGAGTAATGTTAAAATGGTGAAATCCACCAAGAATATGTTGAAATCCAAGTTTGACATGAAAGACATGGGTCTAGCATATGTCATTCTGGGAATAAAGATCTCGAGAAGTCCAGATGGACTTATTCTTGATCAGTCGCACTATGTGGACAATATTCTTGGTAAATTCAACAATGATGATTCTGCTGTGGCAAGAACTCCTTTAGATGTGAGTCTACACCTATCAAAGAATAGGGGATAAGGTATATCTCAAATAGAATACTCTAGAGTGATCGGGAGTTTGATGTATCTATCGAGTTGTACAAGGCCTGCTATAGCCTATACAGTAAACAAGCTCAACAGATATACGAGTAATCCAGGGGTTGATCACTGGAAAGCAATAGTGAGAGTACTTAGGTACTTACGTTTTACTCGTAATTATAGGTTGCACTTTCATAGCTATCCAGCTGTAGTCGAAGAATACAGTGATGCTAATTGAATATCTGACATGAAAGACTCAAAGTCTACCAGTGGCTATGTGTTTACACTAGCAGGTGCAGCTATATCATGGAAATCCTCCAAACAGACTGTGATAGCCAGATCTACAATGGAATCAGAATTCATTGCATTAGATAAGTGTGCTGAATAAGCAGAATGACTTCGAAATTTTCTAGAGGATATTCTAAGTTGGCCTAAGCCAGTTGTAGGCATTGCATTTTTGCATGTGAAACCCGATGATGAGTCTTAGTTGGAGGCACTACCTTTTTAGTCGAGGAAGTTGCGGGAAACGGTTGTCGGAAGGGAATCGGCATTTCATTAAATTTTATCCGCATGTTTAGCTCCAAGCTCGCTCGTTGGACCTCTGTTTTAAAGCACATTTGGCCTAAAAAACCCAGAACCATTTAACCTTGGCCCAAACCCACTCACCAAACCAACACAACACCCAACCCACCAAGACAAAGCCCACACCACCACCACCTAGGCCACACGCCCATCACCCTAAGATACACCCAAATTAAATTAAATATTAATTAAATAATGTAAGTGAATTAAATAAAATAATTAAACCATTTACTAAATTAAAGAAAACATAAAATATAGTCATACCTAATTAAGATAAATCACATATTGTAACTTCCTAATCCAAAATATTATATACTAAATTAAAGAAATATTATGCCTAATTAAAATCAATCATAACCAATTAAAAATATTGACTTCCTAATCTAACAATTAAATGCCTAATGAACACCAATCAAATATTCAACCTTCATAATTCACCAAATTTTATCCCCCCAATCAATCAAATCATTTCCTTGTTTGACACCAAATCCAATCTTTTCCTTGTGAGACAAGGGGAAACCCTAATCATGCAACTATATAAACAACAACAAATTGCAAACCCTGGAGGCTCTCATTCACGACACTTCAACCCAAAAAAGAAAAACAAAATAACAAAAACAAAATAAAAAACCCTAAACTACTAGCAGCCCACGGACGCTTCAAACAACAACAACCCAACTAACTACTTCAAGCCTCTTCTCCATGCACTCAAAAAGGGACACACACATAAGCCATCTAGCAGCTCCCTGACCTAGTAAAAGCCACACAACTGATCATATGGCCTCCATAAACACATGCCTAGAAGCCACGAAATTGTCCCCTACGTGAATTGCATGCCCTTGCCCCACAAAGATTCATCACGTTCACGCACCTGCTGCCCCTTGTCTTCACCCTTCAATGCCACTCACCAGCCATAAACAAACAAGAGCACACCGACACAGCCTCCATCCATTGCCTCATAAGCTTCACGCCAACCTGAACACACAAACGTAACCCACTCACAGCCTTTCAACGTAACTAACTCCCATTAAACTACCAAAAACTGCAGCGAACAAGCAGCCCAATCTGCCCCCAAATTCACCAAAAAAACCGAGAATAAATAACTCTAAAATCGCCAAAACAGCAGCCCAAAACACACACAAACATTCCATAAATTACCGTAAAACAGTGACCAGAAATACAGCATAAACAGCAGTAAAACAGCAGTAAAACGGAGCAAAATAGTAGCTTGAGCAGCAAAACAGCGAGGTAAAACGCAAACCAGTGAACCAGAAAAGTTGAGGAGCTTTAACCCTTCCGATCTCCATGAAACGCAAGTCCGAAAGTCTACAAAAAGGTTAGACCTGATGGTATTTTTCAAATCCGTTTTCAGTTGTATTTTTATTATTTATTGAGTTTCGTTTGCATGATTATTATGGAGTGATGCATGTTGTGGCCTTTGAATAGATAAAAAAAATGCATGTATTGTAAAATGATGTATGTTGTGGCCCTTGAATAAAATGAAGCATGTGTCGCCTCTTGTGGTATATAGGATGGAACCCCGGACATAAATTTCATAGCCGATTCCGAATGGACGGTAGTATGATCTGTACTCGGGATACAACTCCACGACCACTTAAGTAAACGACACATTCTTTTGTTTTATGTTGCTTTGATTTATTTATTATTCGTCATTTAAATTCCGCATGTTATTTGTTTATGAAATGATATGATCGAGTGCATGGGCTTAGTAAGTTTGAATAAAGGTCCCCTATTTTGAGGGGTTAAAATCCTTTATCACGATGCTTTGCCGCGTCGATTGATGTATATTCGGTTGAATGTAAGATGTGTTCAATCGGGTATACGAAGTCCGATATTATTGTTTTTTTATTGTTTATATGTATGACGTGATCGAGCGCATGAGCTTAGTAAGGTGGATTAAAGGTCCCATATTTTGAGGGGTTAAAACCCTTTACCACGATGCTTCGCCGTGCCGATTGATGTATATTCGGTTGAATGTAAGATGTGTTCAATCGGGTATACAAAGTCCGATATCATTGTCTTTACTACTTTTATATATGTATTGTGTTGATTGCGCATGAGCTTAGTAAGTGCGATTAAAGGTCCTCTATTTTGAGAGGTTAAAATCCTTTACCACGATGCTTTGTCACGCTTTAGCCCTTATTATTTATTAGATGTCATCTATTCATCCGTTCATGTATGTTTCATGTTGTTTACTGCATTTTGGAGGTCGTTGCTGTAACCCCATTCGAACGCGTTTCAGAACGCCACACACGAACGCATGTTTTCTGTCTGGTCCCGTTCGAATGCGTTATCAAACGCTATACGAACGCGAACCTTCTGTATACCGTTCGAACGCGTATACGAACGCCCATGGTAAACAGGTCCTCCTGCATCACATCACGACATGTCTATCTTAGCATATAGTTTATCTCTTTTTACCTTATGCATTTGCATTACCTCTTTAGTTATCTATTTCCATCATGCGTTTTATTGTCTTTCCTTAATATGCATGCTTGTATAAATGTTATTTGTTTGCACTTCTGTGTCTACCAATGTGAAATTGTATGCTTTCTGTATGTCAATTTATCTTTATGCATGAATTCAGACATAGATTATATGCAAGTAGGTTGTACGCAAATTTGGACATAGATTGTATGCAAATAGGTTGTATGCAAAATATGAAAATGTGGTTATGTAAGCTTAGATATGAGCTTTGTACCTATGCATGCAAACTTAGGAGTAAATTATCCTTGGAAATATGTTGCTTAGGCTTGGTAAGATTATTGCATAAATCATTTTATTACAAGTGGCATAAGTAAGGGACCATTCCGAACCCAACGGTTTGAGGTCTTCCCTTGCGAGGGGTGAGTGCGTCCTTAAATATTTGTCCCGGTTAACACAGGGTGGCGACTCCATTATTCTCCGGTTTAGTCTTCCGTGGGCTACTCCGTAATCCCAACCGGGCCGCGAGCCCGGGACAGCATGCGTCGCCCAGTTTGTGTTCCCACATATTTCCAAGGATAATTTACTCCTAAGTTTGCATGCATAGGTACAAAGCTCATATTTAAGCTTACATATAACACATTTTCATATTTTGCATACAACCTATTTGCATACAATCTATGTCCAAATTTGCGTACAACCTACTTGCATATAATCTATGTCCGAATTCATGCATAAAGATAAATTGACATACAGAAAGCATACAATTTCACATTGGTAGACACAGAAGCGCAAACAAATAACATTTATACAAGCATGCATATTAAGGAAAGACAATTAAGCGCCTGATGGAAATAGATAACTAAAGAGGTAATGCAAATGCATAAGGTAAAAGAGATAACTATATGCTAAGATAGACATGTCGTGATGTGATGCAGGAGGACCTGTTTACCGTGGGCGTTCGTGCAGCGTTCATATACGGGTTCGAACGGTAAACAGAAGGTTCGCGTTCGTATAGCGTTTGATAACGCGTTCGAACGGGACCAGACAGAAAACATGCGTTCGTGTGGCGTTCTGAAACGCGTTCGAATGGGGTTACAACAACGACCTCCAAAATGCAGTAAACAACATGACACATACATGAACGGATGAATAGATGACATCTAATAAATAATAACGGGCTAAAAGCGCGGCAAAGCATCGTGGTAAAGGATTTTAACCTCTCAAAATAGAGGACCTTTAATCGCACTTACTAAGCCCATGCGCAATCAACACAATACATATATAAAAAGTAAAGACAATGATATCGGACTTCGTATACCCGATTGAACACATCTTACATTCAACCGAATATACATCAATCGGCGCGGCGAAGCATCGTGGTAAAGGGTTTTAACCCCTCAAAATAGGGGACCTTTAATCCAACTTACTAAGCCCATGCGCTCGATCACGTCATACATATAAACAATAAAAAACAATAATATCGGACTTCGTATACCCGATTAAACACATCTTACATTCAACCGAATATACATCAATCGGCGCGGCAAAGCATCGTGATAAAGGATTTTAACCCCTCAAAATATGGGACATTTAGTCCAACTTACTAAGCCCATGTGCTCGATCATATCATTACATAAACAAATAACATGGGGAATTTAAATGACGAATAATAAATAAATCAAAGCAACATAAAACAAAAGAATGTGTCGTTTACTCAAGCGGTACATGGAGTTGTATCCCGAGTACAGATCATACTACCGTCCATTCGGAATCGGCTATGAAATTTATGTCTGGGTTTCCATCCTATATACCACAAGAGGCGACACACGCTTCATTTTATTCAAGGGCCACAACATACATCATTTTACAATACATGCATTGTTTATATATTCAAAGGCCACAACATGCATCAATCCATAATAATCATGCAAACGAAACTCAATAAATAATAAAAATACAACTGAAAACTGATGTGAAAAATACCCTCAGGTCTAACCTTTTTTGTCGACTTTCGGACTTGCGTTTCACTGAGATCGGAAGGGTTAAAGCTCCTCAACTTTTCTGGTTCACTGGTTTGCGTTTTACCTCGCTGTTTCGCTGCTCAAGCTACTATTTTGACTCTGTTTTGCTGCTGTTTTACTGCTGTTTATGCTGTATTTTCTGGTCACTGTTTTACAGTAATTTATGGACTGTTTGTGTGTGTTTTAGGCTGCTGTTTTGGCGATTTTAGGGTTATTTATTCTCGTTTTTTTGGTGAATTTGGGGGCAGATTGGGCTGCTTGTTCGCTGCAGTTTTTGGTAGTTTAATGGGAGTTAGTTACGTTGAAAGGCTGTGAGTGGGTTACGTTTGTGTGTTCAGGTTGGCGTGAAGCTTATGAGGCAATGGATGGAGGCTGTGTCGGTGTGCTCTTGTTTGTTTATGGCTGGTGAGTGGCGTTGAAGGGTGAAGACAAGAGGCAGCAGGTGCGTGAACGTGATGAATCTTTATGGGGTAAGGGCATGCAATTCACGTAGGGGACAATTTCGTGGCTTCTAGGCATGTGTTTATGGAGGCCATATGATCAGATGTGTGGCTTTTACTAGGTCAGGGAGATGCTAGATGGCTTATATGTGTGTCCCTTTTTGAGTGCATGGAGAAGAGGCTTGAAGTAGTTAGGGGTTGTTGTTGTTTGAAGCGTCTGTGGGCTGCTAGTAGTTTAGGGTTTATTTTGTTTTTGTTATTTTGTTTTTCTTTTTGGGTTGAAGTGCCGTGAATGAGAGCCTCCAGGGTTTGCAATTTGTTGTTGTTTATATAGTTGCATGATTAGGGTTTCCCCTTGTCTCACAAGGAAAAGATTGGATTTGGTATCAAACAAGGAAAGGATTTGATTGATTGGGGGGATAAAATTTGGTGAATTAGGAAGGTTGAATATTTGATTGGTGTTCATTAGGCATTTAATTTGTTAGATTAGGAAGTCAATATTTTTAATTGGTTATGATTGATTTTAATTAGCCATAATATTTCTTTAATTTAGTATATAATATTTTGGATTAGGAAGTTACAATATGTGATTTATCTTAATTAGGTATGACTATATTTTATGTTTTCTTTAATTTAGTAAATGGTTTAATTATTTTATTTAATTCAATTACATTATTTAATTAATATTTAATTTAATTTGGGTGTATCTTAGGGTGATGGGCGTGTGAGCCTATGTGGTGGTGGTGTGGGCTTTGTCTTGGTGGGTTAGGTGTTGTGTTGATTTGGTGAGTGGGTTTGGGCCAAGGTTAAATGGTTCTGGGTTTTTTAGGCCAAATGTGCTTTAAAACGAAGGTCCAACGAGCGAGCTTGGAGCTAAACATGCGGATAAAATTTAATGAAATGCTGATTCCCTTCCGACAACCGTTTCCCGCAACTTCCTCGACTAAAAAGGTAGTGCCTCCAACTGAGACTCATCATCGGGTTTCACATGCAAAAATGCAATGCCTACACCAGTGCCATCAATTTGCATTCATTGCGATAGTAAATCTGCAATTGGAAGGGCACATAACTATATGTATAATGGTAAGTCTAGACATATCCGTCGTAGACACAATACCATTAGACAATTACTCTCTACTGGTGTTATTTCGATTGACTATGTAAAGTCAAAGGATAACATTGCGGATCCGCTAACCAAAGAGTTAAATAGAGAGTTGGTTGTGAAATCATCGAGGGGAATGAGACTAAAGCTCATTAGATAGATGTTTATTACGAAGGAAAACCCAACCTTGTTGACTGGAGATCCCAAGATCTAGGTTCAATGGGACAACCTACTCGTAAAGGACATAATTGGTTCACTGTGGGGGTTACCCTCTAGTCCATTCCTATGGTGAAATGAAACAGTGATGCTCGTATGGATGGAGGTTAAACAAAAGCTTTTAATGATTCTTATGCGTCGGGAATCCGAGCAGAGTATTACGAGATACTCTTAAATAAGATATCACTTATGTGAGAGAGAAGTGGGGCCGCTTCAAAGGGAATTGTACGGTGCACAATTCTTAGAAACTCTTGCAGAACCAGGTTGATGTTTATGGCCAAAAAATGAAGATAATAATGAGAACTCAGATGTGTTAGGTTAAATATCTATGTGATATATGTTCTCCATTTACATTAATGGCAGTACAGCTCAATGACATCGCGTCCACTGTCAGCCAGTAAATGAGATATATTTTAACAAGGGAAGGTTCAAAGGCTGAGGCCTACCTATCCTATGCAGGTGTTGAACCGTTGAACTCTTCTAGGTCAAAATAAAATGTTTTATAAAATAATTTTATTTGACGTTTTTCGCCAATTTCATTCATGTGGGGGATTGTTGGAAAAATGCTTATGAGTAAGCATTTTGAGGCTCAATTTTAAGCATGGTCCACTTCGTGTTAGTGGTTGTTATTGAATGATTCGGATACTCCTCCGTGAGTACTTCGAAATGGTATATTCATATGCTTAAAATGGTGCTTGGGTGAATGTGAAATTGTTGCTCAAAGTTCACCTATTGGTGTTGGAAAATAAAGAGAAGTTAGCTTGTCCCATATGGGAAAGCTATAGAGGGAAAATTGTGCTTATATATGATTGCTCATATGTAGATGGGTAAGAGTTATAAGGATAGAGGCTCTCTCTACGTGCGCGCAGGGGGAGTGCAAATCAAAATCCAAACAGGCTCGTATGCACCCGCGTGTCATGTGTACACGAATGCCGGACCAAATTGTGCGGGCCCGGCCCAGCCGAACTTTTACTAATCTCTTTAATTTTCCAAGTCTTTTGAATTTTCATAACGGCTAATTTAATTAGCTTGGTGGTTACAAAAGTTGAATTTCCATAATAGCTAATTTAATTAGCTTGGTGGTTACAACAAGTGAAAGGCCTCCCATTTATGAGATATAATTGGCATGTTAATTTCCTTTAAATGAGCTGTGTTTTTCGTTTTTCTATATATACAATACTCAGATTTTGTTTACAACACAGAGAATAAAAACAAAACATCACACACAACAGCTCGTTTTTCTTTGTTTTGTTAAGGGAGAGTTCAAACACTTTTGTGGTTAGTTGGATACGAGTTCGGTGGTGCCCTTACTCGTACGTTTTCCGTTGTATCCTGGGAAACAATCATCTCACGTTATACTGCACCTACGGTAGGGGATGAATTTGTTTTAAGGATATTGTTGACATCAACAAGCCTCGAGAAAGTGAAGAAGCAGTAGTTCGGTATTGGATCACCTTCATCAATTTCAAGGTCTAACTCTTTCTGTCAGCCTCCGCTCGTGAGGGTCTGCTCATCAGCCTCTGCCTCCGCTCATCAGCCTCTGCCTCCGCTCGCCAGCCTCTGCCTCCGCTCGCCAGCCTCTGCTCTCAGCGTCTGCCTCCGCTCTCAGGGTCTGCCTCTGCTTTCAGCCTCTGCTCTCAGCCTCCGCTCCCAGCCTCCGCCGTCAGGGTCTGCTCTCAGGGTCCGCCGTGAGGGTCTGCCCTGTGGGTCTGATTTCAGGGTCTACCGATAGGGTCTGCTGGGCTAAATTTAAGTCTAATTCGGATTTCCTTGTAACTACCGAAATATTTATAATAATTGTAATACAATATATACTTCCGTGCTAACCCTAAAATCTTTCAATTCATACACGTAATCCTATAATGTTGTGGATTACACATTCAAGCTGTATTTTTCTGGCACTCTCTACATCAATCGTAGATAAGTCTTGGTCCACTAGCTCGATTATTGCAATAAATTTCATACTTCCATATAGCATGTAGTTTCAAAATAATTTCGTGATATCTCTGTCCAGGCATCAAAAATATCAAAGATATTAAATATGGCAGAAGATTGATTATTAGTCAATTCATTTTGATTGGATGCCAATAAAGAAAAAAAGGTTAAAGGCTGCTTTCGAATATAGAAAAGGTTTCAATCATATTGGTGGGACTGAAGCTCTTGCTTGCGATCACACGATATGGAAAACAGCAGGCCGAGGAATGCGTTTATCTTTTTCAACAACGACAGCAAGAAGGACAGAACGAAGCACATAATAGGGGTGGGTACAAGTAGGGATGGCAATCGGTATATCCCGTCTAAATTGATTCGAGTCTTATCCCGTCAGGATTATGATTCGGGAAGAAAGATCATCCATAATCTTGACCGGTTTTTTGAATCATGACGATTTTTCATCCCTAATCCCAACTCGATTTTTTATTCGAGGTAAAAAAACCATCACGAATTTCAACCGAAATTTTTATTTCGTCGTCCGACTTGCATGTGTTAAGCATGCCGCCAGCGTTCATCCTAAGCTAGGATTGAACTCTCCATGAGATTCATAATTGCATTACTTATAGTTTCCTTATTCGTAGACAAAGCTGATTCAGAATTGTCTTTCATTCCAAGGCATAACTTGTATCCATGCGTTTCATATTCGCCCGGAGTTCTCTCCCCAGAAATATAGCCATCCCTACCCCCTCACGTCAATCCCACAAGCCTCTTATCCATTCTCATTCATATTCGATCATAGCGGGGAGCAAGTCAAAATAGCAAAACTCACAACTCCTATTGGGTTTAGGGATAATCAGGCTCGAACTGATGACTTCCACCAAGTCAATGTGATATTCTACCGCTGAGTTATTTTTCGGTTGGTAAAATATTCTGTTATACAAATACTTTTACAAGTTACAAGATACAAATTAACAATACAAGTAAAAAAATTCAACAATAACAATATTCGATAGAATCTGAAACTTTGCTAGTGGACTTTGAGTATGATAACTTAAACAAACAATGTGAGAATTTGATTATCTAGCTTTAAAATAAAATAAATCATGCTTTCGATGTTTTATGGTTTTATATTTATTCTTTCCCAAAATACAATAATCTATTCTTTGTTTAGAAGCACTCCAATTTCAAAACATGAAGAACAATAAACTATGATGTGGCTGAAACTCTCACACTTTCACGAACAAAAGATTTTATGCACTTTTGTTTTTCCCTTTGTAAACTATGCATGAAAAAAGAATGAATTAATTAATTTCATCAATTCCAGAACAGTGAAATTTGTATAACCATGGAAGGCTATCTTTGAAGGGACATCACCCATCTCAAAGGTTGTACCCTTCATTCTGAATCATCCTTTTTCACTTGAAGTTGCACATTTTTTAATTATACTAATGAGCTTTTATAATTTGAATTTGAATAAATTCAATTGAAACAATCCCGAAATAATATTTCTTTATTATGGAAACGATCTTTAAGATTCCGATTATAATTATTATAATGTTATTTTTCCATTATTAATATTAGTTCTTTCATATTTTAGATTGATATATTGCCTATATAAAGGACTTATACCATTATAAATACAAAATACAGTAAATTCAAAACTTTCTTTCATTATTTAACATGATATTATCTCTGATTTTCATTCATGTGTGGGGATCATGGCTGCTATCCACTACAAGAATATGGTCTTTTAGCGTCGCCAAACTTCGAAGCTAAAAGAGGTCAAAGTCGACGCTAAAAATTTTTACGTCGAAATATGATGACGCAAAAAATGGATGCTAAAACTAGTCGCAGAAAGATTTTACAATCGATAAAGCTTCAACTACGCTAAATATTGAACTCTCCGTCGATAAAGCTTCAGAAATAGTCGATGCTAAATGTCATACATATAGCATCGCTAACTATCTTTGACGCTAAATGTTGACGATTCTTTATATTTCGAGTCGATAATTAGGTTGCGACGACAATTAATGCCTTATTTTTTTACGTCGAAAGTACATTTGCGACTCTAAATATATGACATTTAGTATCGCTACCTATGTTCGATGCTAAATATTGTCGATTCTTCATATTTAGTGTCGATAATTAGGTAGTGACACTAAATGCCTTAATTTTTTGCGTTGAAAGTACGTTGACGGCGCTAAATGTTGTAATTTTAGCATTACCTTTCATGTCAACGCAATATGTTTTTACTTTTAACGTCGATAAGTTTTGGCAACGCTAAATGTTTGGACATTAAATATCTTATTTATTGTAGTAATTGGCACGTGAACCTCACGCACCTGATCTCTATTGCTGAAATTTCTCAATTTACAAAACTCTAATTTCAAAAAATATCAAATCAGCGCTATCTGAATTATCAATCTCATCCTCGCCCTGCTAATGCCTATGAGCTCGACAATCATGATCGTGATACTTAGGAGTGTTCATAGGATTGGGTCAAACCACGACCCAACCCGGTCAGATTCTAAAAGAAATTAATATAATTTCGGATCAACCCGACCCGATTTTTGTTAGTCGGGTCACGGGTTTAACGACACAACCCGACCCGATCTAAAAAAAAATTGTTTTTTTTTTATAAAAAATTTACTATTATTTCAATTATTTATTACTTTTTTATCTTGAAATTTGATATATATGACAAGTTTCGGGACATAAAATAATTAATATTTATGTCTTAAAATAATTAATACATAAATTTTTTTGTTTGCCAACCCGACCTGGTCGGATTTGTCAAATCAAATTTCGAATTCGGGTTTATAATTTTAAGTGACCCAACCCGACCCGTGAACACTCCGTTAGTATCTATCGAGGCAGATCAAAACAACTATCGTGATCATTTACACTACAACATTATCGTGTGATCAAAACACATATCTTTTACTTGTCTGATGAAGACTCACACCCCAATAATCGCCAGCCTCAAGCCATGGTTTCTGTTTATTGTCATGGGCTCCAACGATAGCTCTGATCTTCATTGAACTGAAACATGCATGTCATTTGATAATATAGAAAACACTTTCTGAGGCATCTTAGATGATATATCAAGATCACTACTACTACAAATGATTCATAAATCCAGAAATCAAGTAAAGAAGTTCCGACAAACTTTGATTCATGTTATCTATCTCATCACATTTAGAACTGGCTTTCCATAAACAAACATTACAGACCAGTGCTTTCATAAATTCCATGTAGCGTCGACAGGAGCTCTGATGTCTTCTACTGCAACACAACACAAAAACACCACAACCTCTGCTTTATCAGTTGTTTTGTATAACTGCAAAAGACAGAGAGTGGAAGGGAAGTTCATAGTGACTTGTGATTAACAATCATAACATTAATATGACAAGAACAACACCACTTTCTTCCATTTCGCAGATGTACAAGCAATTTTGCTAACAATAAGCATGCTTCGGCAGCACATATCACATGAACAAGTATGTGCAATACGTTATCTCATTCAATTACAATCTCGATCCAATTCAGAGGACAACAAACACGTGACAATGTAATAACAAGCATGCTATATGAACTATTTATATGTTTCTTCCGGAAGTTTATCATACAAATTCCCACTCAGTCACCATTGAGTTAAAGGAAATCTCATGCTTAACCCATTTTGAGGTTGTAAGGGGGAAAATTTACATGGTGTACCCCTGGACAAGTCTTACATCTCATAAATTGGAAAGAAGATCATCTGTCTCAAATAGTAATTAGCCAATATTCAGCTTATGTAATTCAACATCAAACTACGTCATCAAAACTATAGCTGGAAATGGAATTTAAAGACTATAATCACGACAGTGCTGGCTTATGAAGAGAATTTAATTGCAAGAATGCAAAATCCAATTAAAAATAAAATATTTTTTTTTACTAAGAATGCAAATGATATTACATTCTTTTAAAACAAAACATTAAACAGAGTATCAAGACAATCTCAAGAAAGAAAATGCAATTCCAGAGAATTTTAATATTCAAGCAACTGAAATGCCGCTTTCTAGAGGAAAGAGAAGAGCTGAAACAAACACTGAATAACTCGGGCTTGCCTCTATCAGTGTCTGTGATCAGGTCAAATTGATGTCAAGCCAAAAAAACACAAATCTATATTTTTACTCGGAACCAGCTCCTTCTAACAACTAAATAAACCTTAAAGGCAGTAAAGTGTCAATCTATTGCAAATTTCCATAGCTTCTAATCGCTTAAAAGTTATCAATAAGCAAAGTTGTGAAGGTCTAAAATGCGTAGATGATGTCAATGGAAAGCCATTCTTTGGAAAATGACGAAGATAATTGAGAGCCAAACTGTGGGAGAGAGAAGATTTCATTGCAAAGGAAACTCTTTTTCCAAGCAGATGACATGGTTTA